>WTSP01011487.1:9804-24984 GCA_025331215.1 Actenoides lindsayi
ATTGCTGGCTCATGGTCACCCTGCTGTCCACCAGGACCCCCAGGTCCTTTCCCCCCATGCTACTCTCTAACAAGTCAGTCCCCAACCTATACTGGTACCTGGGGTTACCCTTTCCCAGATGCCAGACTCTACACTTGCCCTTGTTGTATTTCCTTCGATTTCTCCCTGCCCAACTTTCCAGCCTGTCCAGGTCCCACTGGTTGGCAGCACAGCCTTCTGGTGTGTCAGCCACTCCTCCCAGTTTTGTGTCATCAGCAAACTTGCTGACAGTGCCCTCTGTTCCCTCATCCAGGTCACTGATGACTATATTAAATAGTATTCACTACCGTATTGGAGGTACAGTACTGGAACTACATGGTTCCTTAAAAAAAACCAAACCACCACCAATCTGGAAGAGAATTGTCATTTATAATTAATGTGCAATTGGCAAAGAACAATAGAAATAACAAATGATGATCAACCTGTGGCAGTGCAGCAAAATGCAAGGGGTCACACAATTGCTCTTTAGGATTCAGTCATGCAACAGGTGTTTTGGAGATGCTTCAATTCTCTTTCAGGATATCAAAGGCCATGATATGAACATCTTTAAAAAGAACATTTAAGTTCCTTTATGCTTTTTTTTTCACAATAAAATCTATAATTTGTGCTTACAATAATTCAGATAGAAGATTTAAAGCATTATATGTTGGTATCACTGCCAAAGACATGTCGGCATGTTTACCCATTAAAAAAAATGCATAGTATGCAACAGTGTGTTCTACTGCAAGTTGTGTAAATCACCCAACTTGTGACACAGGAACTCCTCATACATTCACTTCATATTGAGAGAGGATGACAAATTAGAGAATATCAAAACCTATATATAAGAACAGTCCATTTTAAGGGAAGAGATTGAATGAAAATGTATAATTCAAAAGGATAAAATACTATATTACATATGACATAAATTGATACTCAGTTTGTGAAACACAGTTCAAAATTGCAGACCAAGTAGTTTGAATTAAAAATCCCAAAATTGGCAACTATAAATTTTTCATCTAAAACTTTAGTAAGCACTGCTTTGACATGCTGGCACCTTTTCATTTTCATTTGTATCTTACTAGAGAGGAGCCCAAGCTGACAAGGGAAATTAGTATAGAATTTGCATAAATATATAGTAAAATAAATTATTTTCTTCTTTCCTTTCTCTGTTGTTTTTCACATTCTAAATTAGACCAATGAATATTATCACATAGAATATTCCAAAACAATCATCTCACTTCTTGCTGCTCTAACTCAATGGTGTTTTATTAGATGGATGCTTCAGAGATTTGTAAACAAAAAATGTTCTAACACCTGCTCCAGGCTTTTCAGAAGCAATTGAGCCAAAACAAAAATCAGGCAATTTTCTCCAAGTCTGAGTTTCTCTGCACTGAAAAATAAGCCCAAGGTTCCCATCAGAATTTCAAATCTTGCTGTTGAGAGAACATCCTTCTCTAAGGAGCTCTTTAATCGTAATTAACACAGAGGAAGATTATGACAATGTGTTAGAAACATTTCTTCCAGAAAGCATTTTAACAGAACCAGGCAGCCTCAGAAACACATATAAGCATAACCTCTACAAACTGTAATTCAAACACAAGATTCGTTCCACAGGTTAACCACGAAAGAAAGAAATGAAACCACCAGATCCTTCTCAGACTAGCTTTTCTCTTAAATTATACACATATTTATGAAGACATAACAAGTTTACCAAGAAAATCTACAGTGCACAGAACTAATGTAATTCAGAGTTAATGTACCCAGTATGCAGAATTGCCCAAGCATACACTGCAAACCTCAGCTGTCCTCTCTGAATAAACAGCTTAAGAGCACTATGAAATATAAATCTATATTTGCAGAATTGTTGCTATTTTCTATTTCAGAAATATGGTGGTACAAAATCCAGTGATATCAGGGAACATCTACTCTGCTCTGGGGCAGAAGCTCAACATACAACCAAAGGTGCCAAGGGCAGAACATAAAATACACAGTAACTATTAAAATGCAACTCTCTATTTGACCCTTTAGCCTATTAATACAGGAAAATGAAAGCAGTAGAAGACGATGCTGTGATTATTGTAATTTTTATTTTTAGACAAAGACTTTCTAATTGTTTTGCCAATTTAAATATTTACTGTGTGCAAGGTCTGACACCACACAGAACTCAACTCTTTTCTTTGGCATGTAGCTTACATCACCTAGAAGCTTCCGATCTCGTTTTGAGGTGCAATATTTGTTACTATTGCTTTGTGCCATGCGATATTAACCTGAAAAGTCAGGTGTTTGCCTTTCTATGTATACACACATATATATACTCCTGTTTTACAAAAAACACATTTTGAATCAGACAACAAACTGGAAACTGGATTTCCAATAAAATGCCTGTCAGCATTTGTAAAGCTTCACTGGCAGTTAGCTTCACATAGAAAAATTGATCTAAAAAAACCGAATGATGCTATACATTAGATAAAGATTAAGTGCATGCCTCAAAATCTTGCTTTTTAACTTACTACTTTAAAAAGTTCAAGTGCTCCTTTGTAATAAGCATCTAAGCAGAAATTACTTCAAAATAAGTGTTAGTCACTGCCACATTTCTCATGTCAGTGAATGTATGTATGCTTTGTCACAGTGTAAGCCATGCAACTGACTGAAAAAAAAAATCAGAAAAAGTAATATCAAATCAACATAGGTTCACAGTAATTATAACAACAGAAATGCTTTTAAAACTCTTAGTGTAAATAATACATAAAATTCACTGTGATCAAGCTTGTAAGTATGTAAATATACTTTTAAAAATAGGCAACAAGTTAGGAAGAGATTCAGCCATATGCTAGCACAGGCTGGATATATTTGACATGTTTTTCCCAGCATTATTTTTTTCCTTCTTAATGTAAAAGAGCAGAACCTAAAATATAACTAGTTTCTCTTTTTTATAGCTCTGAGAAGAAAGGTTTTACAGTGTGTGCCCCACAGAACACCATATTGTGGGGAAGTGGCTTAAGGATACTGTGATTGCACTGGATGCGAAATATTTAATCTTTGGATACAAACATAATACATGGCAGAAGTTTAGGCTGGGATTCAACAATCATTGAGTTTTTATCTTTTACCTCCTGTATATAGCCTGGCTTTTTGGCATAGATTTCAGCCACATATGAACTAAAAATAGAGACAAAAAGGGGGTTAAAAGCCAAGAACTACAGCACATTTTGCCTTTTCCTAAAGTTTCCATTCTCTGTTTCCTAGACACTAAAAGCATCTAGATACAAAATCCTGACTTCAGTGAACTATAAATCCCAGCAAAAGGAATTCAGAATTCAGTCTGAAATGATGACACATTCAGAGCTTTACACATTGCAGCTATTATTATTTGGGTAGGGCATGGGGGAGGAAAGTCAAACAGTAATTCTATCTTAGGCCAAACATTTAATGTAACATTAAGCAGCTGTGGAAAGCAGGTGAAAAAAGTGCAACTGTTATTTACTTCTTATTACACATATTACAGTAATTACTGATTGAATATTTATACTTCATAGATGGATTTTATATGGTAACCACAACGTTAGGCAGCAAAAACTTAAACGCTAATTTTTATAAATAGAACATCATAATATACATACATGGTTAAATGGAATAAAGCCCTATACTCTATTTGATAAACTTAGTTTTCTTTAAATTCTATACAACGGAAATAGATTTGACATACCTTTGAAATGTTACTTGATCGACTTGTGGAACGCCCTGGGGATTTGTCATTCTGCAAAACAAAATTAAGAGCCAAAAAAAGTGATGTCATTTGAATTCTACCTAAGATGTTGCACTCTTTTTGTGATTATGTGCACTGAGACTTTCTCTTCCGCTATTTGTCTTCAGTTTGGCTACTGACTGTACAATGAAAGAGAGGTCAACAAATAAACCATTACAACATTAATGTGAATTACGTCAGTAAAAGTTGAAAAATGTTCTCAAAGGAATTAATGTTGCCACTTAATTACCATTGGTTTATTTTGCAGGGATTTTTTTAACAATATTTTGAGTGAAAGATAATCACAGCTTCTCATGAAAACTTATTCTTGTATTAAGAGGAATGGTTCATGACAAATGATAAAATTCACCTAGTTACACTGGACACATCCCTGCTCAAAAAATTGAATTCATCCTTTGAGGAAAATTGAAACAGTATTAGATGACATCCTGGCCAGACATGTTTGAAGAACAACAAATTGTAACTAGTCATAGATAGAGCTCAGTTTAGCACCTACCCCTCCATCACTTCTTGCTCATGTGAAAACACACACACAAACCAACACCATAGGCTGAAATCCCTTAATAAAAGTGTATGTTGAATAGATACATTTCTGTAACAAAATGGGTTGGGTTTTTTTTTTTTCTGATAAATCCAAAGGGGGAAGTGAAACGGTAGTTCAATGATTTGTTCAGTATTTACACTTCTCCAGCAATAGATCAGCTTCGTTTACACTGAAAGTTAAAAGATATTTCAGAAACAGTACACATCCCCTTGGTATATGCACGTACCTTAAGGAGGTCATGGAAATATTTTTCTTAGCACTGAGAATGTATGTTAAAACATTCAGGTGAAATATTCATATAAGCAAGATTGTTTTTTGCCTAGAAGGGGTTGAGCTAGATACCATTTGTGCAAGCTTGCTTGATAACCTACTTGGAACAGGGGAACAAAACCCAAGGTAGACCTGTCACCCGTGTAGCTTAATTTGCAGTGCATGCATCACTGTGGCAGGCAGACACATGCACACATGTCCATAAAAGACTTAATTTGACTGTGACCCACCTCTCCTCATCATTTATCCTAAGTTCTACAGAAAAATACAGAAGCTGATAGTTAAAAAAGGCTAAATTTTCTACTCCATTGATTCGCATGTCTAGGCTAGAAATTAGTATTTCCCCAATAATTTGTAGCACAGAACAGTTTCACAGTGGCAAAAATGACCAAAAATCCCCCAGTCTTTAGTAAATTATCAGCAAATACTTAGGAAAAAAACACTTTGCCATTTCTGTTTTCTAGTTAAAAAACTGCTTTGATCTCAACCACAGGAAGCATACCCATATGAAAAATAGTTTCAAACCTACTTGTTTCACATACCTATTACATCTCTCTATCTTCAGACTGTAGGTAGCTCATGTCTTTGTTCTATCCATCAGTACCATCAATTTTCCAGTTTTGCACTGGAAGTACTAATATACTTAACTATCTCTCTTTTAACTTTGTCTTCACTACCAGTAAGTAGCACAACAGACTCTTGCCCAAAAAAAGCCCAAACAGTGTCACAGAACACCCTGACCATACAATATTCTCCATTCTGTTCTACTATACCAGCTAATTCTCAGGACTTCATCTTCAGGGTTGTGTGTCAGAGTTTCTTCTTTTTTAGGAAGAATTGAAAAAAAAATATCTTCAAGTTACACACTATTTATTGTACTTTGTCCTTGAGTTTGGCTCTGCTTTAAAAACAGAAGTGAACCAGATGATTCCTTCTGACCTGAAGTATTCTATGATTCAAATATTAATTCTGTGATATATGATCTGCTGTAGCTTTGGTAATAAATGAATAATCGCTTATCCTTTCTAGATATCATTAAATATATACAGTTTTGAATGTCTTAATTTATAGCCATAGAAAATACACTGTTGATATTCTGGGTCAATATTCAAAGCAGCTCTGCTTTGACCTCAAAATAATAGAAGTTGTGGCCCCGTGAAATTAATTCCCCTTTTGTGATTAGAAATTATGAATGGAGATCATAGCTGAGAAACTCCCTGTTAAAACCATGCAACCTTTGTCCTTCATCACTTGGGCTAAAGAAATATTATGTATTTTCTGGAAGTGTAGTGAACCCTGGAACTCCATCTTCCTTTCTTTTAACAATTTGTCATCCAAGATTCATTTTCAAAATCTGTTTCCTTACTCTGGGTCTCTAGGCTTTTTGCATTATCATTTCTACACTATGGCACATATCTCCTTCACTTTCGTTATAACAAACTCCCGATTCTGACTAAAAACCCCTAGCTCTGCAAAGTACTAGCTAATACACTGAATGATCTAAGTTGAGAGAGTGCTGGATGTACAACTTTCAAAAAATAAATACATAAATAAATTTAATAATAATTTCCAAGTTAATGTATTTCAGGGTGATTCATCCTGAAGAGTATAAAAATAAATGACTGAATGTTGCACTAAATAACCGTACATAAAATGAAGATAGAATTCTTCATTCAAGTTCACATTGAACTTGAGTGACTGCTCGTACAAAGAAAGAAGAGAATTTATGGCAAAATTTGTTTTGAAATGTGTCCTTAAAGAATGTCTATGTTCTTCTGCTTTATAGGTTTATGTTTACAAAGTACTCACATTGTCAAGAATAATTGATTCCTTCTCTTACTGTAAGTGAAGAGGAACTATATTGAAGAATATTTTTTCTACAAGCTTACTTGTAGAAATTGTTTTCCACACACTCAATATTAGTTTACATTTGAAAGGTTATGCCCAAAGAAATATATGTTCAAGCATCTCTCTATATTTTTGTGCATTAGAGAAAGGTCTTATCATGTCCTTCCAATCAGATTATTTTAAAGAAAGTATCATTCAACTTTCAGAATAAACACTTCTCAGCAGGAACATTTGATGACATTTGATGTCTGCAATGAGGGTTCTTGGTCTCTCTGACTGGGTTTTCTAAATTTATGCATACAAAATTCTGGCTATTAAGTAAAGTGAAAACAAAATATTCAGAGAGATCTCTTGCTAAAATTCTCAAACCATCCCTTCCTCAAGTAAACAAAATGGCAAAACAACTCCTTCCAAGACTCCTCCTGGCCATGAAAGGCTTTTCGGGTTGTATTATGCAGTTCACACTGAAATACCTCTCCTTACTTCCAGACATCCTGTACCACCAAGATCTCATCTCTTCTATCTTGTGTTACATGCTGCAAACATTCTTCAGATATGTCTTTAAAACTGTGAAAGCACAGAAACAAGTTCCTGTAACTATTCCTGCAGTATCAAGAAAAATCGGTTTGTAAATTCCCTAAGATTTCAGTTTTAGCAAGATCATTTACAAGGATATTTGAAAATGTAATTTAGCCTTCAGTATAAACTCTGTGAGGAAGGTAAAAGAGAAATAATGCCACAAAATACCAGATTATGACATATTCATGAAACTGCTTGGGAGGAATGTTATATGCATCTGTTCCACCACATCATACCGAGAAAACAACTCTGTATGTAATAAGGAAATAAAATAATTGCAGAATCTCTCTTTCATTTTAGCACAAGACTGCGTTCTTGAACTGCAATGACCAGCTTAAATTTAAGTCCACTAAACTTTCCGATGCTTAAAGATATAGTTTTTCCCAACTTGCTACTGTGACATACTGCTAACAGATTTTTTTATTAAAGCAAGAGAATAAAACTGTGGCTGGGTAGAGGAACAGGGTAGTAATTACAAATTCCTAGAATACTGCTGTGAACAGTTCAGGCTGTCATTCTAAAGAAAGTGGTAGACAAGCTTGCTGCTGACTCATATTAAATATTCATATGCATGGTTAATGTTTTCAAGTGTTGCTGGGTAGAAAAGCACATGTAAAAATAACTAATCCATTTGCCTGGATTCTTTCCTTTAACTGGCCCTTGCTTTGCTCTGGCTCTGAGCATCACTTGGGCTGACCCAGACAGCTAAGGCATTGCACTCCTCTCTGAAGAGGGTACAATAGCATCAAGAACTAATCACGGTATCTCAGCTCCTGGGAGAAGCTTAAGCAACAACTTCTGTCACAAACATACACCCAAGCCACCTTTCCAAAAACTTTGCAGAAAGTATTTTGCCTTTGTTTTCTTTTCTTTGGTCTCTAACCTCTGCAGCCCAGTGGTGCAACATGCCGCTTCTCACATCTGCACACAGTCCTCAGGCTTAGAGTTCTACAAATTGTTGTAATGACAGATTTTCTCCTAGAAGTCACATCACAGAATACCACAAAAATAAATGTGTTGTGCTTATATTTAGGAGACAAGTCAAACAAATATGGTTTTGCCTGCCTAAAATAATTTTCAGTCTAGTACCTCCTCACTACCTCTGCATAGGAGCCTTCTTTCAGCACCTTTTCACTTTTGGAATTTTGAATAGTACCAAGAAATGTTTTCACTTACGGCCTGAGTTATCAGCTATGTAGATGATCTCAACTAGCAATGTCAATTGCTAGAAATCGAAAAAGCAGGAATTAACATTACTGAAATTGATTTGTAGGCTCCATATACTTATTTCAATACATTAACATGAAAATGGAAAGACAAAAACATAAATCAGGCAACATTTGCTTTAACTGATAAACAAAAACTCCAATGACCATAATTAAAACATAAATACACTGTGTAATTACTAGGCATCATGCATAATTTTACTTTGGAATGCAGAAATGTTAGCAATACTAAAGAACATCTGGGTTTAAAGTGCCAAGTTACAGAAGAAAAGTCTGATGAGAATATCAAAGACTGTGAAGTAGAAGCAACCCTTAATTAAAATAATAAAAAATATTAATAAAAACTGTTACTAAAAATTAAATATTGACAAAATACACATAGTACATGTGTCATTTATATTATTCATATGTACAGTATCACAGCTATATATATAAATAAAACATGTAAATTGATGTAATTATCCACCTACCTATGAATGTAATGTATAGATATGTAAATGTATTACTTTTTTCCTAGTTATCTGCTACTGGGCATGGCCAGAGACAGGATAACACTGTCTCCCTCAGCATGGCTACTGTAACATTATTCAGTAACTATTCTACAGTTCCTCATTTTGAGGTCTAAATTATTTTTAAAAATACAAGTATTTACTTATTTATTTATGACTATTTATAGCAAGAAGATAAAGATAATGTTATTACTGACAGAGCATACAACCTACCTCGTGGCCAGTTTGGACATGGACAGCCTTTTCTTTATGGGAAGGAGGGGTGTGGGAAATCAGTTGCTGGTGACAGCATCCTAACAACTTTCCAAGTAACTGGCAATATTTAAAGAGCTTTGATGTGGGGAATTTACGTCCTGGAAGGAACTCAAGGCAGAGTTTAGCCCTAAAATAATACTGAGAAAACAGCTCATATTGATTTAACAGCTACCTTTAATTACTCAGGGGATTATTTTCTGTGCCATTAAATATTTTAACTAGCTTGTTCATAGTTTCAAATAATCAACAATTAGACATAAAACTCCTCATATACCACTCAATACCTCTCATACCACTAAATCACCAAATACAAAATTATTGGTAGTTAAGTCTGTATTTGAAAATGTATGAAATTTTATCTCCTTTGTAAACAAACAACTTGTCATTCTAATAAATTTTAACTTCATGAAGAAGTAAAACATTCATGTCAAATCGCATACAAAATCACTAGACAAAAGTCTGTGTAGAAGGTAAATCTAAACAGACTGAAGGTCTCTGCTGTAAAGCACAGCCATGCAAAGCCAGCTGATTATCACAAAGATTCTGAGGATGATGAAGCATTTCAAATGTTCCTCAGGATGTGGAAGCATTTAAAACACACCATTCTGACTGTCATCTCTGGAAAGAGATGACATAATCCAACGTGACATGAAGACAGTTTTATAACCCTAGAAGTTGTGTATTTTTTCATACATGTATGTGGGTAGAAAAGTAAATAGCAATGATCAAGGAATCTTCTTATTAGTGGGCTGCTACATAAGAATAATGTACAGGTGCTTCACTTGTCATATATCCTTTTACTTATTTTGCAACTAAGATATCTGTATGGCCAGATTTTCAGCACGTAAGACCATAAAAATTGCACATTGTTATTTTCACTGTGCTAAGGTTTGGCATTAAAAATTTTAGGAAGTTATTTTCTTCACCTTTTTTTCCTCAGAACAGATTTCTACAATGTCATGAACTGCACAGCACATATACATCACTGTTGCTTCTGGGCTTGGTTCTTTTCCCCTCATATCTTATGCTATCTTACTCCACATCAGTCTCACTGGACTCACTGTTGCAGCTTGGGGTTTTTTTTTAGCTTAAGCTGATAATACGCATGATGAACATATCAGAATCTGATCCACAATCCTTTTGAGTTGAAAATGTTAATCATAATTTAATGAGGCTCAGAGCAATTTCCATCACAGGCCAAGATGAGTCAATAGCATGCTTGCTATTAAAATATAAGATTTCACAGTGATGCTTCTACCTGCAATTACACGGACAACTTCCACATTACAACATTCAGTTACCTTCTCAGAATTGCACAGCTGTACAAGGTCAATAAATGTTTTAAAAACAGGAATAAAGACACCATTACATTCAAAAACATAAAAATAAATCCAGCGCTGAATCAACCTTGAAATGCAGCATAAGCGTGCATAGAATAGTCAGAAAACAGCATATGCTAAACATTCACCTGATGTTAGTGCAATTCCTTTAACAGCTCACATAAAGAGGCAGATTCTTAATTTTGCACCCTATTTAGCAAAAATGAAAACTTCCTCAAAATCCTTGCCAAAATTAGAAACAAAATAACCGTGAAGTTGGAAATAATCTCAACACAAATCAGTAAACTGACAATGCGTGTCACATAGCTGCTCTTGACTGATCATGAGATAAAAAACAAGCCAGAAACTTTGACTGGAAAATTATTTCTGGTAATGCCTAATACTAATGAGAATGAGGTTAAAGGAACAAAACTGGAAATAAAACAGGCCAAGAGTTCAGACGATCAACATACAAGGGTGAACAGGAGTCATACAAAAAAGAAACCACACACAGTGGTCCAAGCCTCTTGCTCATTAGTGTTTCCCGCTTTCTAGGAGCAAA
This sequence comes from Actenoides lindsayi, assembly GCA_025331215.1. Classification (NCBI taxonomy): domain Eukaryota; kingdom Metazoa; phylum Chordata; class Aves; order Coraciiformes; family Alcedinidae; genus Actenoides; species Actenoides lindsayi. The sequence continues at coordinate 20,704 of WTSP01011487.1, forward strand.
GTGAAATTGTTCCTACTGTAATTAAGGCAAGGAACTGAAGATTGGAAGTGGCTTTTGCACCTGCAGGCCAAGAGAAGCCATCTGATTCAGTTCAGAAGCTGAAGAAGATCACATCCTTTCCTTCATTTACTGCAAGGAAAGAATTTGAACGAATCTGAAACTGATCTAAGAACTGTCTTCCACATTTTCCTCCTGCAGATTACATACTTCACCCAAGTCAACAAAATGCAGTGCAACAATCCACACCCAGCCTCACGTGACTCAAGGTCTGAGCACCTGAACGAGTTACCACAGGAGAAGTTTCCAATGTAAGCTGGTTTATGAAGGTCCAGTGTGTCAAAATTATCACAAATTGCATACATATTCTTCAGCAGTAGAACATGCTTTGGAAAGTATATTTGAAGCAGACGAGATGCTGTCACACCCTGACCTGAAGTATTACGTGTTTCTATGTCCAAGGCATCAAATTATTAAAACACCAAAGAGAATTGAGGGGAACCGTAGAAAAAAGTGTTTGAAAAAAACAGGTGTTTTGCCTTGTTCGATACAATGCATCATATTTTTTATAAAATCTCTCCACTTAGCTATATGAGAAGGTGAAACTTGCTCATGATAGACTTGGGCAATAAGCAATACACTGTCGTGTGGCAACAGACCGATGCCAGTGGGTCTTTCTGCCTCCTTGATCTAAGGCAACATAGCAAATTGCATCTACCGGCAGAGAGGTCCATGGGACTCTTCTTTTCAAAAAGACAGCAGTGCTGTATCACCCAGCTCATTTCCAAATGTCACTATCCATCAGAAACAATGGACACCAACATCCTAACCAGTCTCTAGGTTAATATACTCTACCAAAACGGAATTTCACATGACTCATTGCATTTTTTAATTAGATGTGAAATTTCCATGCACTCTTGGTTTCACCCACTGAATTCATCAGTTGTCTGACAACATCAGGATTATTTCTTCAAACTCACCAGGAAAAAAAGCATAGAAAGACTATAATTTTTAAATCATCAAGCTGCTAGCCTATACTAATGATATACCTTGATATGATCTAGACAGATGGAATACTATTCAGAAATGGAATTAAATGGAAAAAAAAATGCAAAGGGGGATAACATTAAACACAACCAAAGAGAAGATTACAAAAATAAATAAATAAAACCAGAAAAAGGGAAATACAAGAAAAAAAAGCACGATGGAATGAAAAGTTAACATGGAAAAATGTTCTGTTCTGTCACAGTGACATAGAAAGTAAGTTTTTTTCCCTAAGCATAGAGGCATCTAAAAGAGCCAGTTCTTTAGAGTAAAAAGAATAAACTACAGGGAGGGATTGCAATTGCTTGAATTCGTTACCGTTAGTTTTTTTGAGACAACTGTGCACACGCTGACACTCAATACAAGGCTCTAACTTTTCTGCCATATAGTATCTATAGAAGATTTACTTGTCATAGTTAGAAACAAATCTTGACCTATAAGCATCTTATTAATGGTTTTGTTTTCCACTGCTTTTTGCCGAGATACTTCCCTGCAGCAAAAATACACATTTTTATTATTATTGTATCAATGTACAACTACAGCCTGTTTAATTTCTGTAATCTCACTACATTAATCAGAGCACTTTGGATATAACAGGTAGCAATATAATTTATGATAGATTTCCAGATGTCAAAACTACCTTCTGCTACTTGGTTGCCAGTGTCTGAATTACCTGGGAATAAAAAACAACCTGCATGATTACACTAACACTTTATTTACATTCATTTATTACTGGAGACATGATAGGGGAGATTTTGTGTTTAGGTGTTTTTGATAACGGTACCTTACCTTGGAAAACTTTGAATGTTACTTTTATATTTTTCTTTTTCTTGGCATTATTCAGCTATAGAAAGTGAAGACAAGTACGAATTTCTTCGTCTTTCTTTGTTTCTTTCTTGCTTGCTTGCTTGCTTTCTTGCTTTTATAAAATACAACTGCAATAAATAGTCTGCAGGCTTCGCTTTGTCAATCTATTTTGCTAAGGTATGATTGTCAGTTCAGCTTTGTTTTATTTATTTTTATATAAGTGTGACATATATATCACTGTACATGTCGGTTTCAAATATGACATAAACCAGCTAGTTAATTGTCACTTATTTTCATACCATGTTACCCCTTTGAATGGGTTTGACACACAGATCAAGAAAGTGAAATAGAATCCTCCTCACTGTGATATCAAATTATCATTTTGTCTCTCTTCTATGGTGAACAGAAATGCAACGCAACAGATCTCACTGCAGCACTCTTAAATCAAATGGCTCTATCATTTACACATTATTATCATTTACAGCATTTGTCATTTAATGTATCTAAGCATTGCCATCCTTGATCAATAAAGACCTGGGTTTTTTTCATTCTGTATTGTACAGCATGATATAACTTTAGGACACTAGCCACTAGATTCAATTTTCAAAGCTTCCAGTACAGTAAGAAACTGCTTTTCCATAAGACTCTGAGTTTGAAGACAAGACTTGGTCTTTTCATCACTGTGTTGAACTCCAATCAATGTTTGTTCAATTATCAGTTTGAATGCTCTTTATTTTTCTTTTATGAGTGACATCATTTCCTCACCCTTCAGGATGTCTCCCCAAACATCTGATCTCTGCAATGATCCACTATTATAAGAACACTCTTGGTGGTCAGTATACAAATTTCAAGAAATAGTTGTAAGGATTAAAGGATAGGATCTTTTTTTACCAGAAAGTAGACATGGTTTACATTGATCTATATTGATCATAATATGATACACATTCAGTTTTCTCTTTGTTTAGTATGACAACATACAGATTGTTTTTAATTGAAAAGACAAACTAATTTGTTTCAGAAGCTGGAATTCAGAGGTCCCTTTGTTGTCTGCCAGTTATTGTGACCTGCTGGATTCCAGTCAATTCGTACCAGAGATGAAAGACTCTGGGTGCCAAGTACTTGTCTAACAGCCAAATATTTATCAAAGGACAAAAGATTAATTAAATACACAAAGTCAAAGTGCCTCAATTGCAACACAGCTATAAAACATTACTTGATTATGTGCTGTTCATTCAAATATCACCATTTATATATCTTTTATCTGATTACAAGTTTTATGTCTTCAGTGTCCCTATAATTCAAACTCCTCTGAGTAAAAGGGAAAATGAAAGGCAACAGCAGTTTTCCAAGTCCTCTAAAGGATATACAATCACTCAAATAATTTAAAGTACAGGTGCCATCTTTCATTGGCCAATTTGATTCATTATTCAGCCTAAACTGCAACAAGAATAGGACCAAAATTATAAATAATTAAGTTCTTGACCTTAAGTCCTAAGTGTAATAGTGCTAAGAAAAAAAGAATGGGAACAGAACTGGACAAACAACACTGTTTGACTGTACACCTGCTTCCTGATATGCAGATCTCAAAGATCTCTGTGTACATAACAGAAATGTAAGCAGAATAGTGGAGCTCATAGAAAATACTGACATTAGAAAAGAGTTGGATTCAAAGAATTTATGCTGAACCCTGGTGGTCAGGGTTGCTACTGACAGATGCAGCTGGAAAACACGAAATCTTACCAGTTGAATAATTTAATTCTATACCAGAAGGTCAAGATTGACAGGCCCACAACTCAGCTTAGCATGTCTGAAAACTTACAATCACAATCTGAAAATTACAAATGTAAGGACAGGAAAAGTTGATCCATGATGCACATAGGTTCCACAGATATATTAATTGGCATTTTTCCTACCTCTTCTGGAAATCTCAACATTCATCTTAATGCTAGATTAACTGAGGTTACCAAAAAATTAAACAGATTTTGGCTTATAGTTTAATTTAATTATCTAGTTATTAGTTATTAGTTTAGTCATTATGTAATTTTCAACACAAATTTGAACATTGCAACTCCTCCCTCTTTAAACAGCAAAGCAAAATATATACTTCAGTGTTTGAATGATAAAGTTCCTATAAAATTATTTTCAACAAAATGAAGTTCATGAAGTGATACATTTATTCACACTAAAATGTGTAGAAAATTTGGAGGAAATACAGCTTCAAGTTGAAATATTCATCTACAGCCACTTCTCTGCTTTAGAACTAGCACTGAAGTCAGTTTAAATCTTATTTCTATGGACTTTGATCCGGTGATCACCATCCTTCACAAATGAATGGATACACCATCAAGATAAGGTGGTGAGGGTGGTGAGACACTGGAACAGGTTGCCCAGAGAGGTGGTGGAAGCCCCATCCTTGGAAGTTTTTAAGACCAG
>WTSP01011488.1:0-78700 GCA_025331215.1 Actenoides lindsayi
CCCGGGCCCTTGGCCCCTCCCGGGTGGGGGGGACGTCCCGGGGGGCGGGGTCCCGGTCCCGGCGAGATGCGTCCCGGCTGTCGCGAGACCGCCGCCGCCGCCGCCGTTCTCGCGCGAGCCCCGGTCTCGTATAATCTCGCGCGAGGGGCCGGGTCCGGCCTTTCCGTGGGCAGGGCGGGACGATGGCGGTCGGCAAGAACAAGCGCCTCACCAAGGGCGGCAAGAAAGGCGCCAAGAAGAAAGTGTAAGGGCGGCCGGGAGAGGCGGGGATGGGGCCCGGGGGCGCCGGGCGGGGCGCGGCGGCGGCTGGATGCCGGGGATGCGGGGCGGATGGCGGCGGCCGGGAGCGGGCCGCCGGCCTGGCCTGGACGTGGAGGGGGAAGCTGCGTGGCGGCGGGAGGGGCGGGCCGCGGGGAGAGGTGGTGGGCCGGCTGCCGCTGAGAGAAAGAAAGACTCCCGGCCGAGTTGGGCTCCCTGCAGCCCTGCTCCGTGCCTCGGCAGCGGGAAGGGGCACTGTGGGGGGCGTGCGGGAGGGCAGGGCCGGGCCCGGCTCCGGCACTGGCGGGGATCTTTGGCGCGCAGGCCTGCTAGGCCCGGCGTGTTTCGCTCCCTGTAGAAACTGGTTTCTGGGGTGGTGCTGGTGCAAGCCGCCTGGTACTTGGTGCGTTTGAGCTGCAGAAGCGCAGAAATGAAGTGGGTTCTTCATGGCGAAGCTAGTTAAATGCCTCGCTTGTATCGCCCCGGAGCCGAGCACTGTGTGGGGTTTTTGTCATATTGGGTTAATGAAGTTTTTGCAATTAATTTCTGTCCGAAGTAAATCGGAATGAATGCCTGTGTCACTGTAGTGGGCAGTGCTCGCTGTCTGTGTTCACATACTTGCCAGCCCGTCCACGTTACACTTGAAAGCGCAAAATGTTGGCATTTGCATTTCCCTTTCACAGAGCACATGGGGAGGTTTAATCTGAGGAAATCGGTAACAAAAAAAAAATTAAAAATCTTTTCTGCTTTATTTAAATAAAGGGTTGATCCTTTCTCCAAAAAGGACTGGTATGATGTCAAAGCACCAGCAATGTTTAATATCCGAAACATTGGGAAGACACTTGTCACCAGGACTCAAGGAACTAGTGAGTAGTGGGGTTTTATGCAGTAGAGGGAGATGTGTATGTTCCATGTGTATGTTCCACGTGTTCCAAATAAGACTCAGTTAAAGAACTGCTGACAGTTTTTGCTCGTAGTATTATGAACCTGGAAGTTAAAAAAACCCAATAAAATGCTTCTGACTTAATTGCTTGGTTGGAACTAGTCTTAAGTAGGCAGAGTTGTTTAAATACATGAGCTTAGTCGCAGAGAAGTTAATATGATGTGGTCCTTGTTTGTACAAGAGTGCCAAGCCATGGGCATTTTTGGAAGGTTAGCTGTGTAGAATGGCCATATAGTTGCATTATACTGTTCTGGCTGCACTTAAAGTTCTGAAGGTGATTATTTTGAACTGTGTACATGTGAAACAAGTAAAATAAAGATCACTGTAAACCAAGTATTAGTCAGTGTTAAAATGGTTGCTAGAATTAGAGCTGTGAAATGACTGTAACTTAGGTGTTCGTTGCTGCTTTCTCTCTGCTGAGCACATGTGGCTTTTTATGTTTATTTTTTTTCATCATTTTTAATTTCCAAATACTTGTAACCCCTTACACTTAAAAAATCCCACCCTTTTACACGTGCTGGAATCTGCAGTTTACTGGTATATGTATTAAGTATCTGATATAATGATCTTAAAAAGACTCCTCAACAAAGTAAGGTTAGTTCTGTGAGTTGAGTTGATGGTGTTCAGGGTACACGTGAAGCTAGTGGCCTGTTACCTGCCAATGGAAAACATCAAAGGGAAATTCAGTATCTAATTTGAATAATGGTTTTCTAATGTTAATAAAAGGTCTTGTATTTTGTTTCATAATACAGAAATTGCCTCTGATGGACTGAAGGGTCGTGTGTTTGAAGTGAGCCTGGCTGATCTGCAAAACGATGAGGTCGCCTTCCGTAAATTTAAACTGATAACTGAGGATGTCCAGGGCAAAAACTGTCTGACCAACTTCCATGGAATGGACCTCACCCGGGACAAAATGTGCTCCATGGTCAAAAAATGGCAGGTGTGTAAAGAACGAGGTCCGCGTCGGTGCTGGTGCCCTTGGGAAAGGAGGCGACCGCCGATGTGTCGTAAAGCTGTGTTCCAAGTGCCATCAGCAGCTCCGAGTGCACGTCGGGTGTGTGGTTTTGAGAAGCCTCTCCTTCACTGATGGTAAATGGCTGTCTCTTTTCCAGACAATGATCGAAGCCCACATAGACGTCAAAACTACGGATGGTTACCTGCTGCGCCTCTTCTGCGTGGGGTTCACCAAGAAGCGTAACAACCAAATCCGCAAGACCTCCTACGCCCAGCATCAGCAGGTTCGGCAGATTCGCAAGAAGATGATGGAAATCATGACCCGAGAGGTCCAGACCAATGACCTGAAAGAAGTTGTCAATAAGCTGTAAGCCCTGGGCTGTGTTTTCTTTCCCCCCCGACTGTTGAAATAGTTGTCAGTCAGTTGTTACAGAGTGCTTAGGGAATGCTGGTGCTCTGCATGCTGTTTGAAGAAAAGGCCACATTAGCTTTTGGTCTCTGTCAAACGCTCCTTTAGTCCCTGTATCACTTCCAGCAATGACCATATTTGTGTAAACCTCAAATCAGGTGCTCCAGAGATTTTTTTGATTCATGTTTCTACAGACTGAAATTGTAATTTTGATCAGCTAGGGCTGTGAATGTTCTGGGTTCTTCAGTACAGGGAAGTGTGGTGTTTGCTTCCAGAATCTTGATGGCAGATTTGCTCTTGAAATGAGCGTGCTTGCACTGCATCCCAGCAAGGAAAATGACTTGGAGTCTAGACGTAGTTGAAGCAATTTGTTAGTGAGTGAAGGTAGCATTGATGGTGCAAGCTTCTGTAGAATACTATGCATTCTTAAGAATTCTTTTAAGCCTGTGTTGCTGATGAAGCAGCAGGCACAATTTTTCATGTTCTGGTACTGGTTTGCTCTCTGATTTATTTTTTTTCCCCCCTCAGGATCCCAGACAGCATTGGCAAAGACATAGAGAAGGCGTGTCAGTCCATTTACCCTCTGCACGATGTCTATGTCCGCAAGGTCAAGATGCTGAAGAAGCCCAAGTTTGAACGTAAGTCAGTGACTGCAAACATTCAGTGTTCTTGGAGGAGGATGTGGGAAGCCAGTGGTTTAAAATTATTTTGCTCTTGGATAAAGATGTTAAAGCAGCACCGTAAGCTTAAGCAGCTGTAGCAGTAAAAAGGCTCATCCTGCGAGTCTGACGTTGGGCTGTCAGGTTTGCGAGCCAAGCAGTGATGTATGGTTCAGTTTGGAGCTGCTTTGAATTCTCACCTGAAACTGCTGCTGAATGTTCAGAGGTTTTGGCTTGGGAATGAATGATGACAAAATGTTTCGGTCCCAGATGACATGGAATGATTCTGTTTTCCCATTTTCTGACATTCCCATGTGATGCAGTAGCAGATTCTTGACAGTATATCTGTTTTGGGTTTTTTTCTTAAAAAAAGGAGAAGCTTAATTTGCAACTTCATTATGTAGCACTTTATGCCACTGCTGCTTTTTGTCTGTCAGGTATTGCAGCAGCAGCTCCTTGACTGAGCTTTCTGGAATGGACTTGGTCATACCTACATTAAATATTCTGGTGGTTTAATTTGTATATGATGAGCAATTCAGTAATTTAAAACTGTTTAAATAGGTGCATCTCTCACTCTTTGTAACGCTTCTTCTTTCCAGTGGGCAAGCTGATGGAACTGCATGGTGAAGGTGGTGGTGCTGGAAAGCCTTCTGGAGATGAGGCAGGCACTAAAGTAGAGCGAGCTGATGGATATGAGCCACCCGTGCAAGAGTCTGTCTGAAACTAAACATTGCTCCACAATAAAATCTGTAACATACAGAAAGATTGCTTGGTTGCCTGTGCTGCCACTAGACAGTATTGGTACTGGATGTGTGGATGGGTTTTTCATAAGGTAAACTTATTGCCTTGGATTAAAAGGGAAAAAAAATAAAAGGGGCAGGGGGGGAAATACTGGTTTTGGAGATCTGTTTTTTGTGATTGGTGTTGCAAGATGAGTGGAAGAAGGTGGGTTGTCCTTTCTGAAAGGTGTAAAGTACAATACCAAGGTGCTTGGGTTTTTTCCCCAGTAATTTTGGTGCTCCTGAAAGAAAAGTGTCTTGTGTGCAGGCGTTGTGTTGGTGAAAGGTGCTGCAGAGAGGAGCACTGTACAGCACCGGGGGGCACCACACAGGAAACTCGCTGCTTCAGAATTATTTATTATAGGGAAGCCTTAGGGGTTTATCCAGACTACTTTTGAATTCTGTGTGTGTTTAAGCTTCTGGGTGGTGATTGGATATGATCTCTCGTGGGTTAGTTTTGGTTTCTGATAGTCAGAAGGTGTTAATAGGTCTTTAAGTTGTAATTCTGATTATGGAAGCAGTGATAGTTGGAGCATATTCTGCATTTCTACACGGCTCAAGTAGGGTCTTCTGTGGTTTTTTACCCTCTGTCAGAACTGAGTGATACCTGTAACCACAGCTGAAAAACCTGTGGAGCTTTGGGGCAGGGGGGGGGAATTACACTGTAAAAAGGCAATGATTGATGTTCTGAAAACAACGCACACTTAAGGGATTTGTTGTGTAGTTTTAAGACTGCTTTTTCCACTACCCGATAGCATTTTTTTTGCTGCTTGTTCAGGTTATGCCAACTTAAAACTGGAAGAGTATTCCTAGCTAAAACAAGGAGCATTTTGCACCGTCAGCATGTTTTGTTCAGAAGTGGGCAGCAAACCTAAATTTAGTGCTGTTGGTAAGTTTGTGATTTAAAACCCAAGAACAAAACAGTACAAACCTGTTTGGGGAGGTCAGTGGTGGCTCTTGCAGGCAGCCATGAAACAGCTTCAGAGAAGTGGAGGCAAGTTGTTGCAACAAGGAGATGAGGGGAAAAGTAGAGGGACGTTAAATCACGAAGGCTGTAATCTTCAGGGTCAGAGATTTTTTTGCCTTTTCCTAGTTGATTATTCTGATTTGGAGTAAATAGTATGCAAAATGAATGTTTTCTAAGTTACTTAGAAGGCTGCAGGTGATGTGATTTCATGTTGTGATTCCCAGTGAATTTAATGTGTGTGTGGGTGATGTTCAGAACAGCCCATGATTTAACTTTGAGGTAACCATCTTTACTGGATTGTAAATACAAGCCTGCTGCTTCTGCTTTTCCTGGTTTGCACAGTGGAGGGGCAGTGTGTTCTCAGAGCTGCCAGAATGCTGAAACCAGAGAAAGGAACAGTGCTGCTTCTCATCTGCTTTTATCTCATCTTTCCATCTGTGCTGCTGAGGCAGGTGTCATTCTTCTTGGAGAATCCCACACAGCCTGAAGTTTTGAAGCCATAAATCGCAGTAAATCTTCCACTTAACCAAAAATGAGAACTACTTCTCAGAGTTAGAAAAACAAACTATGATTTAGGGTAAGCGTGGTGAGGTCGATGAAAGTGTTGAACCTACTACAGGAAGGTTTAATGCAGATGTGTCCATACATGTCTGTGCACCTGTATTAAAGCCCTGCCTTAGGATGAGAATTGTCAGAGCTTTCTGGTAATGGATGTGCCTTAGATGCATTTTCTCTGCTTAGCAATAGTTCCATCAAACAAATCCTAAGGCACTGCAGCCAACCTCTCTACTCTGTGTAGACAAGGAGAGGGAACACATCCTAAAGTGGTGTTTCTGAGCTCATTGCTGGAAAGTCATGGGGTTTTTTTATCCTCTTTCTTTCAGCTGTATGGCTGAGGAATCTGGAAGAGGATTTGGGGAAAGGACAGGAACTTGTGGTTTTCATTTTTGTTGTTTGTTTTTTGGAACAGTGCACTGCTGGTGTTATGTAGGGGCTCTGAGAGGATGTGTGCTTTATGAGATTATTTCAGATGGGGGGAAGAATAAACGGGAAGGAAAATTTTGTACATTCTTTGTACAAACACCAGATGAAAAATCACGGTGTGTGAGTAGCTGCAATCAGCAGAGTGTATGTTGAATTGCTGATAGCCCAGGGTCAGCCCTTGCCTTCATCATAAGGAACCTTTCCACAGCAAGAGTAGAGCAGCATCATCTCGTGTGATACCCTGCAGTGGCAGCTGGTTGCTGCAGGCAGCAAATGCCACAGATTCTGCAGCTGGTAAGTTTGAAATGCACCTGAGTCTGAAGGCCTGAATAAACCACGTTAAAGCCATTGGGATTCTCTGAGGGATGCAATACTATTGTATTGTTTGGGGGTGGGTTGTTTGGGCATTTTTTGTTTGTTTGTTTGTTGTTGGGTTTTTTTCTCCTGTCAGGTTAAATACATATACAGAATAAGATCCATAAAACTGTCATGGCAAGGGGAAAGCTCAGCTCTCCACAGCATAAGACTAAAGAAAATTGCCATCGTGACTTCATTATAAAAGTTTTATTGGTTAAATACATTCTTAATTTACAGAGGTACCATAACAAACTTACTGGACTTAACAAAGATTTATTTAGGACGCTGTTAATTATACACAGAACAAAGACATTTTCCTGAAGATACTTCCAGAAGGGGGAGTCAAACAGAAGATGTTTTGGTAAATGAGGATTTTATTATACTAACATGGGCATCTAGCTGAGTTTCAAGGTTACAGCTGAAATTTGCTACTATATTGCAGTTAGGATTTGTGCTACACCTCGTTCATGTTTGATTTATTATTTTTTTTTGCAGATTATGTACTGTACACCTTAGGAGTTCTATGTTACAATCTGTATGTGGTTTCATGGTCATATTAGGCATCAAATCTTAAAGACAATCCCTTCCTGTGAAAGCCAAGCATCTTAACTTGTTTCAGTTCAAATAAACTGCTGTTTGAGCTGCCTGCAGTAACGCAAGCAGCCTTCAGATGGCACTCCTTGCTCTGAATATAAGGCTTTGCTGCTCTTCCTACCCTGCAGAGTAGGGAGGAGATGAGTAAAATAAAGCAGAGTGGTCTTACCTACTGACAGGCACTGACTTCAAACATTCAGTGGAAGTTACAAAAACAACTGGTCCACACACAGGTACAAAAATGGGGAAGAGGAAATTAAAAAGAATATATAAAAATTCAGTTCTGCTTTTGAGGCTTGTATCAAAATCTTAGAAAACTGCCAGACAAACAGTAAGTAAACATCATACACTTAAGCCTCCCCCAGCACCACCACGAAGCGGTGTGTCTTTGGAGGACCCGGGTGTTCTGTTTGTTGGTGTGGGCTTTGCTTGATTCTGCTGTTCTCCCCCCGCTGTGCACGCTGGCTCAGGAGTTGTGTTGGCACAGGTCATGGTGGAAGAAGCCTGTTTTAATAGGGTGCTCTACTGAAAGTTGGTGGTTAAAAAGAATGGGCTTGCAGGAGTCAGGAAAGCTAGCTAGATATTTGTTTTGCTGGAGTTCTCTAGGAGATGGCTGGTTTATTGGAGTAAACAAGAACATCTGGAATCTCCTGGCAGGAGATCTGGGAGATTGGGAAGGGTTGTCCTCTGAGGTGGATTTACTTTAGCATTTGATTCCAGAGGAGTTCTAGATAGGCTTGTGGGGGATGGTAAAATTGAATAAAGTGTTGTTTCCATCTCTCTAGAAGAGCACATAATTTATTGGTTTTATAGTGCCAATCCCCTTCATGAAAGTAGAAATCCAGTTCTCGGCTCATTAAAACTGTGATCGTCATCTCTCAGTTGTGTGAATGGTATTGGTGCAGTTTAAATACACAGCACTTAAGTTCCATGAAGCTTCTAGAGAAAAAAAGTTCAGGAGGGCCAACGCTTGTGTCTGTATTTGCGAGTGCTGTAGCCTAACTGACTCTGCAGAGCAGAATGGTACTGAGGACCTCCTGTCTGTGCTGTAGGTCACTCAGGTTCACTTCAGGTGAGCTCCAGTGTGCTATGCAGGCTCGACACCCAATCCCTGCTGTGGAGGAGTCCTCCAGTTCAGTTAGAGTTGTAATCTTGTTTTTGCCTGCTGTGCTGGTAACCAAAGCGCAGTGCCCGGCAAGGAGAGGGCTACCCTCTCCAGCCTGCTTAGACACCACTTCAGATGCCTGTAACAGCAGGCAGTTGTTGCTGTAACACTTTAAAGACCTCGTATGGATAAAGTTGTAGGCAGGCACATGACCCAGTCAAAACTATCTTAAGGTCAATCAATGATTCTAGTTTCCAGTCTCCATCCATCACTTAACTGTTGGCCATTTTGCAATGGGAGTCTCCAGACCCACAAAGAAACATCTTGTAAGAGTATCTTGATAGCTACTCGCCTGAATCTCTCTGAAGTAATGACTCACCTTAACAGCTTACTGGTTTCTTTTTGCTACATAGTATAAATGTGATGGAATACTGTCAGCACTGAAAGGCTTTCCCATCAGTTTTTCTATTCCAGTCTGATGAATTTAGCAGTTAACTCTGTCAGAAGCACTGCAAAAAGGAATTTACTACCAGAGGTTCCCATCCTGTGAAGACTACCAGAGGTTCCCATCCTGTGAAGCTGCCTCAATCATGTCTGTCTTCCTTTGTTGTTCGAGTCACACTGCTGCCTTTTAGAATATGCCTTTGTTAGAGCCTCTTGAAGTAGGGTCTTGCCTGGGGTGTTTTCCTTAAGGCCTCGACAGGCCATTTATAATGATGCTCAGTATAGTTGGTATGTGGTAACAAACTGGAAACTCATCCCTTGTGAAAGCTAAAACCAAGGCTGTATAATGTCTTTCATGTTAAGGATAGGAATAGTGTTACTGAAGTATGTTCCAGTGCTTGAGTGACAAATAAGCTGCAGACTGAGTGAAGACTGGCTTTCCACTTACATGAAGGGGGGTGGGAGGGCAAATAGTTGAAATAGTGCAGCTACTGCAGGGAGGGGATCTGAGAGAGCTCTGTAAACACTGTCACAGCTAACTTCAGCTGGCAAAGAAGGGCACGATGGTGCTCGAAGGACAGTGAGCAGCAGAAAAATCAACCTCTCTCAGGAAAGGATTTTGGAGGGAGGGAGGAAGGCCTAAGATGATTCATACCAACGTGAACATTTTTCATTAAGAGGCAAAATAAAAGTTTTGTTTTTGTGATCTTACTATATGAGCAGCTTGGGCTAAGAATAGAAGAATACTACACAATGATTTGCTTCTGAGTTTTCCCTGTTGCCAGTATTAGATTTGATATTTTTCTACTGTGAAATAGCAGTTCTCTTCCTCATCCTCTAAGTCATAAAAGAAGTGGATCCAACTGCTAATATGGAAGTGAAGCAGTAATGAAACCTGAATATCAAACTTGATCTACATACCGAGTGCTGTAATTATCTTAAAACAATTTTTTAACTGTGGATTTAAAAGTTTCATAGAAGCCCAAAGAAGCGTTTTTTATGCAGACTTTGTGCATAAGTGTAATACCAGATAGTAAACATACTAGAATGCTATTTAAGTTAAAATGGTGTTGCACCACAGTATTTCCCTAGTTGGAAGCTGCTAAAAATCCTGCTTGTATTTGCTCTCAGAGCTTTCAAGAAGCATGACTACATACACTGTCACGAGACTAACATTTTCTTACTTTACTCCAAGATACTAGTATGACTGTCTAGAAAAAGTAGTGCAAAACATTGATAGTCAGAACACGATGTCTTTGCTGTGCCTTTAGGATAGAAAACATTCTCTCCCATGTGCAGGGAGTATGAAGAGAGGCAACGGTTTCATGGTGTTCTTAAAATCTGAACAAAGTTCTTGGGAAATATCCCAGACTTCCCTTCTATCTCTCCACTCATCCAGTCCTCGTCTACAGATTCCAGCTCTGTTATTGTATCTCCTGCCTGTAACAGAAGGAGTAATGTGAGCCAGTACAGCTTACCGTGCGACGCTAATGCATGCTTAGCTGATGTTACTCAGACGCAATTAGTATCAATCAAATAGAAGTAGGATGTTCTGCTGGTTGCATCTCTTGGAAATTGTTTGCCAAGACCAGCTGAAGCTTCTCTGTACTGGAACAGTCACTACCCAGCACTGCTGGGTAACTTCTTGCATTGCCTAAGCTCTCCAGGTAGGTGGGTTTGTTAGCAAGCTGGCTCACAGGCTCCATGCCTTGTTATTGGTGTGCTTCCCTGCTCTGTTATGAGGGTTTCTTTCCTTAAAATGATTCAAAGCTGCTTGATGTAATTTTTTTTTTTCCCCGCAATTTAGTCCCAGTATTTTCCAGCACTTGGAAACCTTCCTTTTCCAAAAAGAGGAGAGCAATCTAAGTACCTCAATGTGGTTGTTTAAAATAAACTGCAGCTCCTGTATTTGATCCTTGTTCCTATTTTCATTGTCCCATGCCACACCCTTCATCTGGAATACTGTCATGGCCCTGGCATTTCTTCCAGTACCTCCATTCCCCTTTTCTGCTTTGAAGACTCTTCTATCCTCTCAGCATTGCAAGCTGCTAATGCTGAAACTAATTACTTTGTGAAGAGAAAACAGTGTGTTCCAAGTAGTAAACAATTTTGGGCCTGCTGTGAAAGTCTACTCTGAGAGACTTGCTTCTGAGGACACAGTTACCTAAATCATGACTTTGAATTCTCAAGAGCATGCTGTTTCTTGTTCATTCTTCTTAATATTATCTGGGTATCCAGCAAGTATTTAATTTCCCTGCTTGCTCCCACGGCAGCCATGCATCGTGCTGCCAAACGTTCAGATTTTGCTGTACTAAGTGTCTCTTAGAGGCACTGCAGCTCTCCCACTCTTATTACCCCTCCCTCTCATTAGTGTCTGTAGTTAAAGGCACTCTCTTGACCATATCAACTGATCACAAACTGAATGTACTGCAAAATGAGGTTTGTTTGTCTTGTCACGTTTACTGGGTCAGAGAAGTCAGGAATTCTGCAACTCCTAGCCTCTTTTCAGTGTCTTCAGTGAACGTTTTGCCAGTATGAAACAAAAGGATTTTTAGAGAGACCGTTTATCAAGTGTGTTAATATCTGTGCCTATTCTGTGTGCTTTGTTCTTTATTGTTCCAAGGCTATGCTCACAGTAGATAAATTTTAATTTTTAGCACTCTGTAGGAGCTTAAGACCTTTTGGAAAACAGGGCTAAGAGAGGTACTTACTTTGAAGGAAAGCTCGTCTTCATTTTCTCCATTAAAATCATAAAGGGCTTTGGCTTTTCCTTTCTTCCCTCTTACAGAGTGTGACGGCTCTTCCCTGGCTGTGGAATGCAGACAAGACAAATTATTTGGATTGGAGTGAAATAAAGCTGTTTCTAGAGCAGTTTCCTGTCATTCTCATGGTTTTTCCCCACCATTGTACTACAGGGTGTCCAGATGTTATTACTACTGCTACTTAACAAATTCACTGTCCTATTGGAATAAAAATCTCTACTGACACTGTTCATCTTACAGTACTAACACATGCTCATGGTTCTGCTTCTAAGAGGACTAAATTTGAAGTTCACTTACTTGAATTTTCCAATGCTGATAGCTACTAAAAGCTGTCTTTTCCTCCTTGTACTGAGAGATGAAGTGGCACTCGGTGTGTGCTATTTCCCAGTTAGGTGGAGTTTATTTCCTGTCAACTTTTCACTCACGGCTTTACTTGCAAAAACTAGGGGAAGAAATTGTGATTTTTCTGTGTCTTCTGTGAAGGTTTTGACTGGATTTGACTTGGAGACCAAACAGAAGCTTGAGGAGAGCAAGGAGGGTTTGTTCTTTAACATGATGCAGCAGTTGTAGTTATTTACAGGTCTTAATGGCTCTTTGTGCTGCAGTGTTTTTCTTCAGCTGAGGGAAGAGCCTGGCTCCCCCTCACCTCTTGAACCCCTGAATTCCTACTATAGGCAGCTCAATGGTCCTGTTTCACCTATGCCCACACCACATTTTGGGTTTCAAAGTGTAGAATCCCAGAATCTGTATCACTTTCCAGATAGCTTACTGACTAGGACATCTTGTTGCCAGCATTAGAGAAGGTAGTTCAACACTTAGTTTAACTTTAGGATATTGAGGACTCTGGTGGTGTGTGGCTTGCTAATGCAATGGAACAGCTGGGTTCTCCCAGAAGGCTGTCAAGACCATCACAACCCCAGGAATAACGAATTGCCATCTAGCGGGAGCACTGTACCTGAGCAGGTCTGAACAAAAACTGCTGGGAAAATCCCTTCTTTTTCATTCAGTCTTCCTCTGTACCACTCCAAATCTACTTTTTCCAGTATTTGGATGTAGTCTCCCTTTTTAAAGGGTAAATCATCTTTGGTTTCTGCTGTAAAATCATGAAGCGCTTCACACCACTCTACCGAGCGTCTGTTGGGCTATTCAAGTGAACAGAAGAAATGGATTAATTTTAGAAGTGTTAATAGAGTCCATAAGCTGATGGATACTGGTGAAAGCAGCTGTAGAGAACAGGGGTGGCCTGGCTTTTTCTCACACAATAGTGCTCACTGCAGATGTAGACGAGAATGGCATTTCAGCAATTACCACAGAATTTCATCCAGGCTGAGACGCATTCCTTTTTGTCGTTGGGGGCAAGGCACAGGATTAATAAATTCAAAATTAGACCTCTGCAGCAATACTTAAAATAGAGCTAACAAGAATTTGCTTAAGCACAAAGGATAAAAATGTACTTATGTTAATTTGCCAGAAGCTATGAATTCAATCAGTTTGGACCAACTGTCAGAACTGAAGATGTGACCGTGCGGCATTGTGTTCCGTGGCAGTTTTGTTACATTCAGGTTTAAAGCTGTGCAGCTAAGCTGACATTATAATAGAAATACTATGTAAATTTATGAAGCTGCTAAGTAAATTCTGGCCCTCGCCTATGAATTTTTATTACCTGAGGAAGGGAAGAAGAAACTTCCACCTTGTTCTTCAGTGCTGCTCCTGCACCTACATGAATAAAGCACAACTTAGAATAGCAGCAATGACTATTCAAAAGGTTACTAGTGATAGGGATTTTAGATATTTCAAGTGGTGATTAAGAACAGCTTCTTAAAAAGTCCTACTCTTATTTTCGATTTTGTTTGTTTTGTTAAGTCTGTCTTCCCTCCCTTTCTACCACCTTCCTGCATTCACTGGTCTTTTGGACTTTGTGCCTACAATGCTGCCTCTCTGCATGCAGTACAAAACCACGGTCTTGAAGATTTTTGCAAACATATTCATACCTGTTCCAGGCAGATCTTCAATTACTTCCACGAAGTTCAAGGGGAAGATTCCAAACGTGCCTCTGAGCTCTCCTTTGGCCCACTCTTCATTCACATAGTCTTTAAGGATAATAGTTTCACCTTCTGAAAAACTGAGCTCATCTTTCTGATCTCCAATATATTCAAATCGTGCTACACATCTTGGGCCTCTGCACAAAAAAGGGAAACTTTGTTTATTTATTATTATTGTCCACTTAATAATAAGGCAGCATTGTGCAAACTATGGTTTGATATCTTTCAGTGAACTGATCAAAGATAGAACAGTTGAAAAACTGGGGTCTAGCCCTGGTTCTCATCTCTCCTTTCTGAGCTGGATGAGTATGGAGTCCGGAGGAGGTGGATGCAACTTTTGCATCCCCGTTCCTGGCTGTTACAGTATTTTGCATAAGACCCTATTTCTCTTCCAAACAACAGCAAACATTTCACTTTGCTTCTGGGCTACCTGTCCCATTTTATACTTTTGCCTATATCCAAGTAAGTGTCCTGATAAATTTTTGTTGTGAGTTTGATGGGGTTTTTTGAGCTTGTTTTTTGAGCTTTTTTTTTGAGCTAGCATCCAATTTAGATGCAATCAAACATGGGTGGTGAGGTGGGTGTTGTGTATTTGTCCCAAATCCCCAAATCCATGGAGGTTTCCTAGGGGGAAGCTAGTTTTTTATCTACTTTAATAAACTTTATTTTGTAAAATCTATTCCAGGCATGGGGAAATAACTTAGTTATTGAAGAAAACCAGCAACACAGCTGATAAATCTTCCATAATTTGGTATAATACTGGAAAAGCTAATTGTTTTTTCCTCACTTAAACAGATTTAATAATGCAATAAACTAATAAAAGAAATGTAAGAAATTACTCTAAGAAAAATGTAGATTTCCCAGAAATACCATGCTGGGAAAAAGTGATAATGGGCTTTAATTCTTTCATAGCATGACAGCATACAATCAATGTAAGGAGCTTATTTCCCATCCCTGCCCCCCACTCATATCTTAACAAAAGCTTCAGGACAGAGCTAGCACTTCTGTTTTCTTTCTTAGTTGCAGAAGCAGCTTTTAAAGATCAAGTTTTGCTTAAAACAAGCCAAGCTCCATCTGAAGAACAAACCCGATTGATACTATTAGTTCCTACCTCTGCTTGAATTTGCTTTAATTGCTTCAGTGAATGATTACAAAATCCAATAAATCATCATTGAGTAAAAATAGCATGCAAAGTTGTTCCTTGCCCACAAATCTTAGTATGAGTTATTTGCAAATCAGAAATTAAAGTGCTTGAAGTACACTTGATAATTTGATCTGGGGAACTTTAGATTCACCTTTGTATTTACACACTTCAAGGTTAGATAGATTTCTCTACTTAAAATAGTTATATTTTGTTCCATTTTATCCTGTTCCTTTAAACGAGAATGAGCCCTACCATGTTTGTTTCTTCCAGTATCTTCGTAAGATGTAACAAGGCCATGAGGGAAGATAGGGCAGTGCTGTTGAAGTTAATCAGATTGGTTCATAGTTTCTGTACCCAATTTTCATGAGAAGCTAAAGGAAATGCTCTTCTAATACAGCGTGTAAGAGGAAGGAAAGTGAGTGAAGGGGACTGTAGAAATGTTTATCACAGAGATAGTGATTTACCAATTTTTTTGAAGCCATTAAGTGAGGTTTTAGTCTTTAGGCTGAATATGAGATTTACTAAAATATCATAAACTCTCAGTTTTGAGAGCTTAATTTTTAAAATATATTTTGGTGAAGAAACTGTTAACCATATTAACCTCAGCACGGATAACAGCTGCTTCAAAATTCTGTTTCTTTTTCGCTTCCTACTAAAGCAACAAGAGAAAGAAAATAAGATTTATCTGACTCACTTAATACATTGTGATGAACAGGGAGGTTTTTTCCTGTTGTCTTCTTCTGGAACATCAATCTAATAAGACAACAAAATAAGTAAAAGCTTCCATTTCAAGCTCATGGCAATGACAATAAACCTGGAATTGGTTAAAATAATCTATTTTTCAGCTAAGCACCAGCTCCAGTTACAACCTTCGCGTGACGCTCTCTAGTCACGGGCATGCTATGATGTATGGCCATATTAATGTAGATTTCAGTTTTGTATGCCCAATTTCTCATTTTTCAATCTCATGCAATCAAGAAACACTATTTAATGTTTTTCTGTTACAAAGCTGATTTACTGTTTCTACTTGTGGAATGACTGATTGATGGAATATGGGACTGGATGCTACTACACGTTGTTGCATTTGGCTCCCAATTTCCAATTGGTAATGGCTCTCTATTATTTACTAGCACAATATATCACAATAGACAAAATTATTGTTTACACTTATCCTTTCTGGGCTTTGGTAGCTAGCTGTCCTCCAAACAAAAATACATCTCTCAAATCTCACTTGAACTGGGGAAATATAATTTAGCAAATCAATAGCTGGATATATCAAACAGACAGCATTCAAGTCCCTTATCATAACAGGGCTTCGATTGTATTTTTGATGTGACACGAAGGACAATCTGTGAGACGTGCAAGACTACGAGCCTGCAGACCCTGGTGAGGAGCTTTGGGTTACAGCTTGCTACTGCATGAGCCAGTTCCCATAAAAATCAACCAGGATGTTTCATTAGCTTGTGTGAAGGACAGGAGGAAATCATGCTGCCTTTTAGGACATAAAATCTTTTGCAGTGCTCTTGCTAGAGAAGCCAGTATCTGTGGTGCTCTGAAGGTTCGATGAGAAGTAATAACTGTGTATTATTGCTAGGTGTCCAGACCTAAGCTATGACTCACCTCAATACTGTAAAACACCCTACAGTGTATTGTATCAAGATCCAATCTGACATGAATGAACAGGAGCATTCACTCAGTAAATTAGCCTCATATACTGCATTCTTTTTTTTTTTTCTTGTTCACTTTTGCTGAAACAAAAGATTTTTTGCACCCAAAGGGCAACCACCTTTTACAACTAAAATTGATATTTGAAACACATCTTCCCTAGCTTTTATGAAGTTTTATCTGTATTAATGCTGAACTTGACTCCAAATACTCATTCCACTGCTTTAACATAAAATCTCTTCTCTATTAGCCATCAGTAGTAACAGGAGCTTTGAAATTAAATTGTTGGTCTGTGCAGAAGCTAATCAATTTAGCCAACAGATCTTTCTTGTGAAAGCGAAATGAGCATGGTTCCATTGTTACTAACCATGACTTTAGTTTTTATTCTTCAGCACTCCTCAAATCTTTTTGTTTTTTCCTCCATTAACACCATTACAGACTGAAGAGACACCCTACACTCTCTGATGGTTACCAAATACTTGGTACTGTCCATGAAGCAGCAGCGCTCATCTTTGCCAGCTGACCCAGCTTGACACAGACACTAACTGTCTTTAATGCCCAGCCCTGCACCTTCCATGCATCCTGGTGTCACTTTAGCATTCCTCCATGTCCGTATGGCTGGTGTGGACAGCCCAAAGGCCCCTTCTACTGTCACAAAATGGACTTCAATCTCGTGCTCAGGCTTGCAGTAGATCTGACCCAGCTGTTGACGCCGTGAACCACACTGTATCTCTTTTAAAGAGAAGGGCACTCAATTAATTGCTATTGGGCTCCAAAAAAAGCACCTGTCTCTTGCCTGCCATTTACTGTCAAGTGTCACATTCAGTAACAGGATTGCTTTAAGCTGCTCATTTGCAACGACACAATCTCCTTGCGCTGTGCCAGCACAGCCATTTGTGCAGCCACTTATTAAGCCACTTAGGCGAATTGATCCAGATGGAAAAAAAAAGAAAACTATTCTAGGAAGAAAAAAAAACCCCTGTTTTGTTGGACCCAACTGCAGTCCTGACCTAGTTCACTAGATGGCTATAAAAATGGCAATTCCAACAGAGTTCAAGGGACAAGAAAATGAGAGAATCTGGGGGGTTGCGGGGAGGCACAAACAGCGACCGAGTATTGATTCTTACATGCAGCTGCTCTGTAGACCCTGAGAAACTACTCGGGTTAACAAAGCCAGTGTGGCAAGGGCCACGATTTTCTCACTTGGCTTCAAATTAACAGCAAAATAATCCCCATAACACAAGCTGGTCGTGCCAAAACAAGCATCTTTCTAATTCCATACAAATAAGTTGGTAAGTCTTCTGTGCTGCCAGGGGGAAAAGTGATTGTCTAAATACAGAATGGAGTTAAAAAACACAGGAGCTACAATAAAATAGAACCAGAACATGAATGCAACAGGATCTTATGTAGAGATGTATATAAAGCCTACTTACAAGTACTTTAACAAAGCTGGCAGGAAATATCCCTGTGCGATTCCCACATTTTCCCCTGTACCACTCAGCATCAATTTTCTCCAAAAGACAAACGGTGTCTCCAGAATGAAGGTCCAAGTCGTCAGCATGCTCTGTAAGACAGCATCGTTTCAGTTGATGGCAGTTGTCACACTCACTGATTTTCACCAAGAAAATCCTTAATAACTCAGACAAAACCAGAAAGAATTTTCAAAAATTTGAAACTTGCTATACCAATTAGCTTTAACTGGTTTATTAAGCATGAGATAAAACAACCAACTATAGCTAAACCCATGGATTTGAAAACTCTACAAGCAGACCTTGCAGGCTGAGCTTCCTCATCACTTTTAAGCTCTAATTCCCGAGAAAATTCCCATTGGAAAGTCTTGGAGTAAAACAAGCTTCCAGAATATTCACATTTACTTACCTGCAGGAAAATCATGCAGGACTATGGCATGAGGTGCACTTGTGTCAGAAACTTTTGGAGGGTGGTTTGAATCCTGACAACAACAAATAAACCCAAGTAGGTTATAAATCATGGAAGATACCGACAGAGATTCACTGTTACGTGCTGTGAAAGTCATTTTCTGACTTCAGACACGTTGTTGTTCTGATATCAAAGAATCACCTCTGGAGGCACCAGTTAGTTTTGGTCACACAGCTGTGGGTCTGCATTCTGTATGCCTTCTGCCTTTCACCAAAATCTGCTCTTGAGCCAGTATATGGAAGGGAAGGCATGTAACTTTTCCCAGCACAGACAAAGCCTCAGCTATCTCCGTGGGCCAGAAATCTGAAGCATTGATAGCAACTCCCATTGCAAGAGTTGTGGCCAAATTTTGCTCTGCTGCTTGGTACTGTGTGCTGCCAGGTACTGTTCCTTGCTCAGCAGCACACCTGCTGACTGCCAAGCATTTTAGAGGGACGAGCAAACCACTTGGCTTTTCCTTACAGGAAGATAACACTGAGAGGAAATGACAATTTTGTTGTGGCATCTTTATAAATAGAAATTACGTTCAAAATGCTGAGCCACATTCTCTATTGCATCCACTAGGAATTTTTAGACTGTGCTGATGACAATCACTGTGCATGAATTACATTCCAAGTCATTCCCTGCGTACAAAAAGCCCAACCAAAAATGCCCAACGTGGACAGCAGAGACAAGGCCAGAATAATATAAATTACAACAGATAACAACAGATTGCAGAGAAATCTATTTCAGCCATGTAGGTTTCTGACAATAATCAAAAAAGCTGCTTATAGCCATAGTTTATACTATCTATTTAGTATTAATACAGTTATTCCCTAGAACCAGGCTAGGTTCTGTAGAAGCAGAGAGAGGAAAATACTTTGAAGTCCGTATGTCAAAGCCAATTCACTGATACATCATGTACAGCACTTCATAAAGCTACTTGCTTATCTTTTGCTCACTTTTCAGATACTCAGCCAAGGGAGTGATAATCTTCCTATGAGACAGAGGAACTTTACCAGCTCCCCCTCGCTTCTGGCACTCCAGGTACTTACTGGTGCTCTGCCTCATAAGCAGAAGGTCCTTGTGCTCTAAGGCAAATAACCATTACTGAGTTTCATTTTGGTGGTTGTTTTATTTTTATTAAAGAAACACTAGGATTATTACATTTCTTAGTGTAACCTTTAAAGCCTAAAGCACTCCATACTTTAATGCGACAGGAGTCCTGCTCATTAAATATTTATCAGCAGAAAAAAATGCCTTACCTTACAGGACAGTTCTCCAGTGTTCCTGGGAGGACAGTCTTCCTTGGCAACTCCATGAGGCACAGGTAGCTTGAACAGAAACAGAGGTACAAATGGAGAAGGTTTTTTTTCCACATCTAAGCACATGGAATTCCCACTGCAAGTAAATATAGTTAGACAATGGAACTATTCAGACCACCTGCTACAGGTAACTAATTTAGAGGTCCAGCGGAAGAGGACAAGGTCCTTTGGAAGGCATTCAGAATGGCCTGCTGGTGATACGAGATGCCACTCTGAGAAACCCAGGTGTTGACATGTGCTTTAGAAGTGTCTTAGCCACCTAACTGGTACCACACCATATGGTAGGTGATATTCAGCAACACACTAACAGGGAAATGTACTCATTTGTCATGGAAAAACAACCTGGGAGGAAAATTTCATTGACAAACACACCTGAAGGCAGGAAATTACTAGTGATCTGCTACTGAAAAAAGCTCATCTACAAAAATATGTCACACGTTTCTTAAATAAATAGATGTGGCTACACCAGAGAGGAAGCAACATACTTCCCTTATGTCAAAGCTGCTCCTGCTATCAACTTAGATACATCTTTCTCTCTCTTTCTTGCGCCTCTGCTCCACCAAGAATCTAAATGTAAGTGTGAAGATCAAAAAGGTGGCAACAGAAAGCTTCCACTTCACGCTGAATGTTGATGTTGGCCATGCTACTGTTGTGTGGGTGCTTTTTTTGACAACAGCACTGGTTCAAGCAGCCACCAGCTCTGATCACTGACCTGTTTCAAGTACCTGGGGAAAGACTCTCTCCTTTTTATCTGTAACGTTGATCTATCTATATTTAATATTCCCTAACAACACATACAATACCAAAAAGAAACATTTTTTATAATGAAAAGGGATGGCATCAATAGGATGAAAACGTAAGATAATTGGTGTTACTTTCCTCAGCCTTTGAAGGCTTGATTAAGCAAGGTAAACTGCTTTTTAGGTTCTAGTACTCCCCCAATTTTCTTAAGCATTTGGACATATACACAGAAAAACAGTATACAAACACTATTATTTAGCATCATTTTATGTGTAATAGCATTCAGAAGTGGTGACTGTAAAAAGAACTGAAAGTTATGCATTAAAGATTTATATATAAAAGTTACATCTATACAGAAAAATACACACACATACTGACACTTTGTGTCTGTGTATTGCTTTCTCCAGGACTATGTTACAGGTACTCATTACTATTTATCTATTAGTATTTTCTAAGGAAGATGATGCTGATAGATACAATGTGAAAGCCATATCATAATAGCAACACCATAGTAACTTTACTACCTTTTTCACTACTCTTTTAATCAGCACTGTTTTATAACCAACAGTCCCAGACAGAATATCTGAACTCTCACCATGTATTTATTGTAGAGAGGATGACCCGGTTTAGGTCTAGGAGGTAATGCTGGATCTGGATTTTTAAAGACCTGACTTTTTGCTCTCTTGGGTCCCAATCTGAACTTGCTGGGTTTTTTATCAGGAGCTATGTCAGAAGTAGATCGTGATAAAGCATCCTTCTGGGAGGGGGTCTTGGCTGCAGAGAGTTTTGGTGGAGGTGGCCTTCCAGGAACACCTTTAGGTGGGGGAGGTCGAGCAGGTATAATTTTTCCATCCACAGGCCTAAAAATTGGGCAAACCATCAGAGAAATATGCATATTAGTACACTTGCCTCCTCATCCTCCATGACAGCCTTAGCTATAGAGCACGCAATGGAAACATGACTCTTGACTACTTGGGCTGTAGAGTATGTAGCATCTGAAGCTCTGTGAATACAGGAACTCTTCAGATACTGGTTGGATGATCAAGTCCTCAGACAGATCCTTTGACTACATATCTCCTAGTCTGCTCACCACGTTTGCTTATCAACAGCCTGCCAGCTTTCTTGGGAGCCACCTACATAAGCAGGATTTCTTTCAGCAATCCACCTTAAGGAAGAGCTTTGTCTGAAGCTGCTCAGGATGAAGTTCTAGTGGAGAGCTTTAGTGAAAGCCCCGACAAGCTCTGCTGATCCAGCTGGTCTTGAGGAATCAGCCTAGCTCATTCCCTGGGCTGTCACTTACCTGCAGTGACTTTTGGGCCTCTGCTGAAACTCATGACATATGACACCACTTTGCACAATGGCATCAAAAGTGGAATTTACCATTTTTGTGCAACAAATGTCTACTGCAGAAAGAAAAAAACAGTGAAAATACTCGAGTTTTCGGGCAGTGCTGGAGGTACCACACTCTAATTAGTGCATCAGTAGTTTAGAAACCAAACTCAGAGACTAGTAACTTACAGTGATCATTAAAGAAAAAACAATCTAAAAATATTAAAAATGCCTGTTCCTAAGCATTGATTAAAAAAAGCTGCCTATACAGTACATATTAGCTACGATTTTTTACAGTCAAAGAGTGTGGCCAAATCAATAATTCACTAATTAAAAGTTACCTCTGTTATAAATAAGCATTATTTACACAAAACTTTGACTTCCTGTTAAGAACCCTGGCACTACCACTATTCCAAAAATACAATATTGTTTGATTGCTATTGGGAAATCTTGGCCAGTTACTGCAAGTTTCTGCTACAGTTGTCTCTCCTTTTTTTCATATACTGTAATTTAGCATAATTATTTGCTCGTGTAAATTCCTCAAGGGTCTGTAAAAATTATCAACCACAACACATGTGCATTAGTGGATCTCTGGAGTATCCTTCTGACATATTTTGTGAGTGTCATCCACCACTTCTGAAGATATTAGTGCTCTACTAATGCTCCTGATAAGAATTCTCCATTACAATTTGAGTATGGATTATTTTTTAATTTAAAAAAAAAAATTCCCATTTCTGTTCACCTTCCACTGCTCCCCTTCCTTGGCCTCATCCTAAACTAAGTATTTGCAGTATTAACAAAAGGGGAAATTCCAAGTTTGACTGCATTAAGTTTGGAAACAAACCAACCCATACAGTTGTAAGGCAACTCAACTAAACAAGAGAACCCTAACAAGCAATTCAGAGAGTTATTACTGCTTACTTTAAAAAAACAACCAAACCAACCAAACAAAAAACCCCACCCAAGACCCAACACAACAAAATCCATTTGAGAAGAAGAGTGGAAGGACATAAAATGTTTACTGCAGTTCCAGAGACCTTCCAGAGAATCAGGAATGCTGGAACTGGGGAAAGTAAGAAGACCAGAGGAGCAACACTGGGGTGTTTCCCTGTGGGTGCAGCCACATTCCTTCCTGCTAATGAATACTTATTAATATTGGTAGAATAAGTTTAATAACAGAAAGATTGTCTTGCTCTGACACACAGGGCAAACTCTTGTGTTTAAACCCACAGATTTCAAGTGCAGATGCTGCAATAGCCACAGTGGCTAGCCAATGCCTCATCTCCCTCCAGTTTCTCTCTGGCATTTAGTAGACCTGAATTTAATGCTGGTCCAGCTAATTTGTCACTGCAGACCTTCCTTCTTATTGGTTCAAAAGAATAAAAGAACCAAGGTTATCACTGATTCTGCACCTTCACAGGCATTTTAGGTCTGAAGCCAACAGTACAAACCAGGCAGTGCTTCTGGGAAGGTGCTGGCCCAGCACTGGCCCTTTTCAGGGTGGCAGCATCTGCCACCTCCGTTCCTTCAACACTCAAAGCCAGCCACAAGTGCAAGTGCTGTTGATCAAAAGGTCAGCAACATGCAGAAAGAGATGTTCTACGTTCAGCTGTGGGTGAAAAGGTTAAAGCTGCAGAAAGGAATGACTGTCAGCAGCCACTGTACATTAGCTGAAGAGCCAAACAGCTGTCCTCCTGTAATCTCCCTGCTCATACCGATAATGTACAAACAAGTACTAATCAGCTAGCAACTTGGTCCTGCCTATTTATTAGTGAGCACACTACTGACCCAAGCCTATTAAGTTAGGACTAGAGTTGGTAGTATCTACATTGAGACTAACTAGGCAAACTAACTCGGAAACACAGCTTTTAAGCGAGTCACTGAAGAATTGCACTTACCTTGGGGGCAGTAGAGGTTCTATCTGAGGCACTCCACCCTGTTCTGAAAGATCCAACTCCTGCAAAGATTCAAAAGATTAAAGACATTTCTTTAAGCCTAAGAAACAAAAATGATCTTGCTTAAATATACATTTCTTAAATTATATCATACAGACAGGAAAAACGAGATTTTCTGGAGGTCTGGGAATAAAGTAATAACTATTATGGTGTGTTCTAGCATTCTGGAGTCTTACTGGACATAGAGGGAGATGTAAATAACCTGGTTGACTAGCTGACTCACAGCTTAAATTGTGCATAGGTATGACCCAGATGTCTTTTCCTACTACATGGAAATCAGGGCTCAAGAGTCAAATTCAGGAGACTCATAGAAATGTACAATTCCATTGTCCGTAAGATTCCAATTGCTGCAGTTACATCATCAATTTTGATGTAACTTTGACAGATGAAACGCTCTGACAGATCAAACACTTTGAACAGGCTTAAAGCTGAAAACATGACATTGATGCAGCTCACACAGAACAGCATCTCTTGCAAATAATGTTAACTCTCATTAAAGAAGGCATCAAAGTATGTTTCCTAGAGGTCTAACAGATAAAAACCCTGGTGAATCTTGCTTTGGCAGATTAAGGCATCACTCTTCCCAGCTGACTCTGCCAGAGATTACTATCCTGAAGCAGTCTGCAGAGAGGGGAACATGTGCCATGTCTGAAGGGCTTGGACCACAGTAATGGAGTAACAAGTTACCATCCTTTCTGCCTCCTACTGTTCATTTTCACGCCAGTGCCAGAACGTACTGCCAGCTCCACTGAACAAGCACAGCTGCTTGTGGAACAGCCGAGTCTGGGTTCAAAAGTATCCTTTTTTTTTGAAGCAGTAATTTGAAATAGGTCTGAAAAGTCTTGTTTACTTAATTAGGGACACATGTGCTGGGAACCAGTAAACAATTTCTGTGATTTTTCCCACCTAGAAAATACCCAGAGGTATTTTGTGACGAAAGTTTGACCTTTGATTAAGTCCACAAATTAATGTTCTTGATTAAATGATCCTGACTAGAAAGAAAACAACCTGCCACTTTCAGACAGGGGTGTTATCCTCATAACAAAATCTTCATCTTCTGTGTGAAAAGGAAGGTATCTGTGCCAGCTGCTGCTTATGGTCAACAATTTTTACTGTTGCTGGTTAATCCCTTCCCCTGATGAACAATACTAGTTTCAGAAGCACAGTTCTTACCTCTCCAAAGATAAAACTTAAGTGTTTCAATGGATTTGACGCAGTCTTTTTCTTAAAAAAAAAAAAACCCAAATAAATAAATAAAATCCTGTGAAGCTTACACATCCCTGTCACAATAACCTGGGTGACACTGCAGAAGTTTTGGGGTGGAATTGTACAAAATGTTATTTAACATCTTGTATTGGAATTACTTGTTTTCAGCATTATCCAGAAAAGATGAGACCTCTATGAATAGTCTCTTCAGTCATGACATTTTAAAACTTCCTTAGCCTATTAGTAGAGGTAGCCACAAAGATGCCCATCTAGTGAGGGCTTATGATTTGATTTGATCTTTTTACTGCCTGTGGTTTCCACAAGATTATCTGCCATTTTGCCATCACAGCACTCAATATTTGGAATTCTACTGTCACGCTCCAGTTTATTTTAATTCCCTTGTGTAAATCTGTGTTGAAGGGCATATAGGATACACAGCTACATTGTCTACTTTTACTATGTGCTCAGAAGCAAGAAGCAGAGCTTTACTTTCAAAAATAGATGGTTCTACTTAAGTTCTGATAGGACCAGTGGAAAAGAACTAGACAAAAAAAGCTGAAGAAAGCAAGTTTCCTTCATCTACAGAAACATTTTCTCTGCCTGGAAATTAGCACAGTACACTGAGAGCTAGTGTGTGTATAAAGGTACAAAATTTACATTTCTACAGAACTTTGACAATATTTCACTTTGTAAATGTCACTGGACTTTGAACCACTTTGCAGTGCTTTTGAAACCAAATTGGAGAATATCCTGATCCCAGCTGCTAAATACACAAAATTGAAGGTGGATGTGATCAAAGTTTAGTAAACTCAGCAAAGTGCTTTTCAGAACTAGCAGCAGCCTAAATTGCCTAATTAAATTAGAGAACAGAATTAAAAGAAAAAAAAAAACCTTGTATTTTTGAGTAGTCCTTTTCATCCTTTGGTCCTTCAAATAATTTACTTCATAAATGCTTGAGAGTTACAAGAGATCTGTCAACCAAAGCAGACAGAGTTGTAATACAGGAAAACGGTTCTAACTTACCACTTTTTTTCCTAGGTCACCATTGTTAGTTTTTCCCATTGTGATATCAGAGGTGTTCCCAATAGGTTTTTCAGCAGGAAGTGGTGGAGGGCTATGCAGGATTTCATTTAAAGCTGTAAAAAAATCAAAGTTCCCAAGTGAAAGTCTAATTAATAGTTTCTTAACATGGACTAACAATAGGTAAGGGAATCCTCCTTGGTTTGGGACCTTTTTTTGTGGATGCAACTTACTTCCTCAAAGCCAGAGCATCCAATGGGCAGGACCACTAAAAGACTAGTGAAGAGAAAAGGGACATGAAGGGAACATTGCACCTCTGAGGTTGACTTTGGGAGTACTTCCCATCCCACATAACACGTATCTTCACTTTACTCTCAGGACACCAGCAAGTTATTCACTCTAGGGTTTCAGCTGCAATACTTGTTGATATAATATTAGATGAGTAGAGGAGTTTCTATCCCTGGGAATGTCAGACTCATTACTGGATACCCTGAAACACCATCACCATCTCTCAGCCACATTTCTAAACTGGCTCACTTTTTTTCAGCTGTCAGCTCCTGGAATATCCTCCAGGCTGGAAAACAGCTGAGGGTTATTTCAAGTAACCCTGAAAGATCAGGAGACTTGGACGGAAGAATGTCCACAAAGGTAAAGGCAAGAAAAGAAAATGCTGCCTGCTACAAAATTCAGGGTGACAGGAAGAAAACAGAGATGGAAGCTCCCTGGTAGTCTTTAAGGAACTAAGCAAATGTAGGACATGGATGAGGAAACAGCACAGCTCTTACTAGGGAAGAGTCATGATGTCCTCAGTCTCGACAAAGAACACAAAACCCTGCTGATTGTATGGTATTTGCTTTCAACATCTCTGCCATTGAAAGCTGGGAAGCACTTGGACAGATTTTGCCAGCTTATTTACCAAATATATTGTCTTTATATACTGGAAGCTTACCATCTATTTTTACAATGTATTTCTATACCAAGAAAATTAATTTCATACAGAGAACTTCAGACAATTAAGCTCTTCTGACTTCCAGGTAGTCTTGGAGTTATGTAAAAATATGTGTAGACAATCTGGACTTTTATGAAGTCTTCCTTTTTTAAAGCAGAGATTCTATCCAAATGAAAACTTTCAGTTGCTCATTTCATGAAAAGTACACTCAACAAAGAAACAAAACATAGGAAGGAGAAGCATTGTTTGTTTTAAACACGTCAGTTGAGTTACTACGATCTAAAACACTGGTATGATGTGTACAAATGGCTCAGTTCAAGGATAAATCCCTTACTCTTAGGAGAGGGTCACAGTTACAGTGTTGGCAGTAACCAAGCACTGAGAAAAAAATTACTGAAGTTTCATCACACTTCTAAGCTAATATGACGGATAAAAAGTAAAAACAATACCTGATAATAATTGCAAAAGAGATCTTCTCTTATCATACCTTACTGATATATAAAAAGCACAAGAGATTTATTTATTCACACCACTTCAAATCTCAATATATACACAGATGTCCTAATTTCCTCACCTTTACTCTTCATAAGACCAAAATTCAAGGAAATAAAGGAAGAACCCACCCTCCCCCCAAGAACTAGAAGGCAGGTGTTAGTTTCATTGATTTGTAAGTGTAATAACTGAAGTGGGAGTTTAATGCTTCCTTTCTAATCACATCTCTACAAAAATGCTAATGCTAAATGAGTGCTTTACTGGAGTTCAACTTCTTAAGCATCCAGCTCTGTCTTTTTTTGGTAGTGCTGGGGGTGGGGGGGTTGTTTATTAGGATTTTTCTTTTTCATTTATACTGGCTCCTGACAGAATTAATCTCCCTCCATACCCATGATGGTGAAAGGCCCCTTGTACTGCGATTATGTGGCCCTCTTACAAGGTTAATCCTACTATATTACCACGTTATTATACCTTGGGCCAGGTTTTGGTTTTTTTTTTCACTTTTAATTGTTTACATTTCTGCAGCAGCTAAAAGCTATATATGCTACAAAAGGCTACTCTGCTTTCTTGAAACTTGTTTCTGTTCTTCCACATCCCATAAATCTTCCAGCTACAGCCTCCTATAAAGCGGTCCTTCACACCCCCCTGACAGTTGTAGGCAAGTACAGCATGACTGGCAGTCTCCTGTGGAAAGTTCAATTACCACTAGAGAGCAGCAAGGGACCACTTACCTACAAGTATAAAAAAAGCTCCAGCTCAGGAGAAAAAAAAAGAAAAAGAAAAAAAGAAAAAATTGTCAGGATTGTTTGGTTTTTGTGGTTTTTTTGTTGTTGTTGTTTAGGGTTTTGTTGCTGTTGTTGTTTTGGCTTTGTTTTTGTTTGTTTGTTTGTTTAGGTTGTTTGGTTGGTTGGTTTGGTTTTGGTGGTTTTTTTTCAAATGGAAATTACAGTTTCCTCTGTGGAGAAGAATTGTGTCTTGGATGCTTTACAGCAGCTTGTAAATGTATTCTTCCAACTGAAAAAAGCCTTGTATTTATGATCAGGTATTAACAGAAAGACTTTTTCTTATAGCTTTATCTTCAGCCTTCTCTGCATTGTTAATAATTTCCACTGCATTTCTCACGTATGCAGAGGAAAAGAAAACCTAGTATTTTGGAACTGCAGTGGTGGTGGGGAGGAGAAAGGAATCCAGAAAATAATAAGAGAAAGTCTTAGAAGAAAAGCCACCTGGACGTCTAATTGCTACAAGTCAGCTCTACACCTACTCAGTGTAGTAAAACATGATTTTGAAATACGAGTTTTAAGAGCTATCTGGTGACATTTCTCCCTAAGCTTTGAGGATAAGGCTAAACAGAAACAAGTATGTACTCCAGTGTACAAAGATCAACACAAAACCCTTGTGTCTCTCTGATAAATTTCCACTCTGTGATATTGTCGGTGTCATTTGTAAAGCTGTAAAGGATTAGAGGTGGAAGGCATTAGGGATGTGGTAACTGTCAGAAAACTATGGTCAAGACCTTGACACAAAATTGAAAGTATCAGGTTTGTGCATCCAAGTTCTTGCACGCCTTTTTAGTTCCCTCAACTGCTACGGAAACCCTATGGTTTAAATGGTCACAGATTTCAAATTAACAAGGGTCAAGGGAACTTACCTGATGTAAGCTGTGAAAACTATGCTTACATCCCAGTTAAGCTGTGTTTGAAGCAAAGTTTAACACACTAACATTGTTACTTTGACAAGTGGGGGTTCTGTTCCCAAGAAGCTTGAGAACAGCATTAAAATATCCTCAGCTGATGCCAGAAGTCAATTTAACCCAAAGTACAGCTCAGCAATACAGTTTAGCTGATGAAACAAGCTTGCTTCTCCTGAAAGGGTCTCCTCCAGCAGTACAGGTTAGGAGGCAATATGTTAGAGAGTAGCTCCGTGGAAAAGGACCTTCGAGTCCTGATAGACAACAAGTTCTCCATGGGACAACAAAGTGCCCTTGTGGCCAAGAAGGCCAATGGTATCCTGGGGTGCACTAAGAAGAGTGTGTCCAGCAGATCAGGGGAGGTTCTTCTCCCCCTCTACTCTGCCTTAGTGAGACCTCACCTGGAATATCGCGTCCAGATCTGGGCTCCCCAGTTCAAGAGGGATAGAGATCTACTTGAGAGAGTCCAATGGAGGCTATGAGGATGATGAAGGGGCTGGAACACCTGTCTTATGAGGAAAGGCTGAGAGACCTGGGGCTTTTTAGTCTGGAGTGGAGAAGACTGAGAGGGGATCTAATTAATATCTATAAATACATAAGGGCTGGGCATCAAGAGGGCAGGGACAACCTCTTTTCATTTGTGCATTGCTATAAGACAAGGGTCAATGATTAAAGCTAGAGTACAGGAAGTTTCACCTCAACATAAGGAAGAACTTCTTTACCGTAAAAGTTGTAGAGCACTGGAATAGACTCCCCAAAGAGGTTGTGGAATCTCCTTCCCCGGAGACTTTCAAGATCTGTCTTGATGCATTTCTATGTGATCTGCTCTAGTTTTATCCTGAACTGGCAGGGGAGTTGGACTTGATGATCTTCAGAGGTCCCTTCCAGTGCCTAACATTCTGTGATTCCCTGCCAACCTTTAGATCCTCCCCCTGACACTGTTTCACCACTGATATACATTAGCTCCATAAGGCTCGAGGGACATCAAACTTAGTACAAGGGAGGGAGCCAGATGAGGTAGCTGCAAGTCAGAGCCAGGGGAACATGACTCCCAGCTATTTTTCCCCTCCTAACACAGCCCTTAGGTTGGCTTCTCTGTCTTGTCAAAGTGTACCACGGGATTCCTTTGGCAGCTAATATAGCTAGTAAACAGCAAATCAGTTAGTAAATAATAAGTCCCAGTGAAAATCATTGTCTGACAGAGATTTCTTATACAATTTGGGAGAAGAACTTACGTTTCCCAGGTTTAGCTGGGATTCGGATGACAGTGGGCTTCCGGGCTAAAGCTGGTTGACCTGTCTGTTCCTTTGCAGGTTCACTTTTGATGAGGAACTGAAATGGATCTGAAAGGAAAAAAAACCCCAAGATATTTAATATTTACTTGTTGAACAGAAATCTGAGTATTGCTTTCATTATTAAAGATATTCATATTCCACACCCAAGAAAATCATTAAAAGTATAAATACATCAGGCTGATGCAAATAGTGTACTCAGCTCTTTGTAAATAACGTGTCTTTTCTGTACATCTGCATTCACAGTTGACTTAACATAAATATGCTCCAGATGCCTTCTGGGATTATATAAGCCACTGAACAAGAGGAACTGCATTGCTTGGTAATAGGGACCTAAAATCAGGATGGCTCTAGGGAAACATTTTCAAAGCAGTTGCTCTAATATGCAGACGTAGCTGCGAACACATTCCCTAAAAAAAACTTTTAATCAATAAAATCTTGCCAAAGCTAAACAATCAGCACTGCAGCAGCTAAAATGCCTACAGAAACAAAACAAAACAATGCAAGGCATTTAAATAATACTGATTAAAAAAATGTCTCTGCTGTAGAACAACTAATTCCCCGGAAGATTCTGCATCGTGTCGTACATTATAAAACTGGTGCCATGGGGGAGACTGGTTCAGAGCAAGGACTGGGAGTCGTGCCTGAGCTCTGCTGCTGCCTGTAGTACTCATTCCTCTACGTGCCCTACCAATCATTCCATCGGTAAGACAGGAGCAATGTTTTCTATGCTTCATAAACTTAAGCAGTGGTCTCTTATTAAAAGGGAATATATGTGCACGTAGAAGGCAGCTTGATCTTGATCGATCTTGAAGATACTTGTACATAAATAAAGTCCAAATCAACGGGTTCTTCCTCAAGTACACCTGCACGTGAAAGAGCAATACTTCATTTATACCTCTTCTCCATTGCTAACAACTGCTACCTTTTTCTCTGCCGTTACCAAAAACTACAGTGAAATGGCAACACTTCATGCGACCGTAATCGTGTAAAACAGCAATGGGAGAAGCACTCCAGATGATAAATTCTTCGTGACACACACTCACAGCCCCAACAACTGACTCTGATTAAAAGGTCTCCTCTGATGGCCTTTTGAGATGTGGAGCTCAATGAGATGTTATTTATGGAGTGTCAAGAGTCTCAAAGTATGCTGGGCAGCTCTTTAAAAACGTACCCTTGCCCAAAACTACCACGACACTTTCTGACAAAGCTGGAAAGCCTCTATGTGATAAAAATGTTATCTTTAAAACTTATAAAATCAATTAAAACATCGATATAATATGTAGCAATTATTTCTTACAGATAATTTTATGTAGTAGAACACAATGCAGTTATGCTATCCAAAATTAAGACACTAGAAATCTGTGCCTGGGAATATACATGAGATTTAAGAAAAATCCAGAAATATGGCATTTATTTATTGACAACCTCATTAAAAACCTTTCAGCATTTTAACTAAAAAAGCCCTGGCATTTTTAGGCAGAGGGGAAGACGACCAAATACATCAAGCTCTTCTGTTTGGGTTCTTTTTAACCAAAGATAGGGCCAAAGTAATTCCAGAGAGAGAAAGCACCATGTAAAACCAAGCTGCAGTGTAAACGGACATCCCTCCTGCACGCACACAATTTGGCAGTCACAGTTCCCCCAGTCTTTGCTGTGTCCCCCCTCTGCCTATGCCCCTAGGTATCCCCAGCTCCCACTGCCAGCACTCAGCTGTGGCATCAGCAGGGGTAACATGCCACAGGGTCCCTGCATGCTCACCCCTGTTCAGATGTCCACCTCCCACTAGCCCCTTGCTTAAAGCTCTCTTGATAGGCATACCCATCACATACAGGTGTGCCATGGGGGTTTGTGCCATGGTCTCTCTCAAAGTGAAGACATCTACCTGCCTAGAGGCTTCCCAAAATTTGGCCTGGGTACCTTCACATCACATTTTAATGATGAATCAAAGCACATCAAGTCCTTCTGTCATGCTGCTTGTACAACAGCTTCAAGCTTAGACTTCAGGTAGAAAGGATCGTGACAGGTCAACAATTTATCTACAGCTGAAACTATACAGGCTATAGTTAAAAACAGGCTGTTACCATCTAGACAGAAAATGGATCTATCACATTGTGTCCAAAGACACTGAAGCATCCAGAAACTAGGCACCAGCAATCCACAATGTTTTAGAAGGTAAGGGTAAAACTAACATCTTGTTTAAGTTATGGATTAGCACTAGTCAGTAAAAGATTTAGGGATCTTCAGTGAAAGCTGCATCAGAACCAAGGTTTTTCTAGAAGACTTGAAAACACAGACCACAAGAGGGGTGCAAGAATTCTGGCAGCGTGGTCATTACAAGAAAGAAAAATGCCACTCTCAGAGTTAGTCTGCTGTTATAATATTCTTTTATTCCTTTATAGCTATGTCTGCTAGCATTTGAATGCTAACATTTGAATTGCATTAAAAAAAGCTTTATCTCCTCTCAGCTCTTATGCTGGTGTTCAGAGTGACATTAGTGCAGATGAAAAAGAAAAACCAGAAGTTGTCTGTCTTCTCTTTTTCAGTTATCTGGCAACTCTTTCGACAGATTTGAGGAGTGACCCTGGTGAGGCAGCAGAGCAGCGGGGCCACAAAGCTGCACTGGCCTGTTGGGAAGCTGGAGGCACATGGTGAGCAAAGGAAAGGTGAACAGGGCTCAGTCATGGTGTCCTTGACACAGCAGGACCACAAGGAATATGCTGGCACATGGAGCACCTCTCAAGGAAAGTGTCTGCAGAGGTTGAGGAAGTTCTGCATAAACAATGAGGAAACAACTTTGGAAAGTCTCCACCTTATAACACAGACATTGTGAGAACAAGTGGAAAAGCTCTAAACTCCCCAAATAATCACGGATCTTTATTCATGTAAATTTATGGGATATTTAAAATCCCACAACAGTTCTGCTTGTCAGCTGTTAATCATTGCAAAGGGTAGAAACGTTTCTCTCCACCATTCAACAATTGGCAGAGTTCTCTACATCAATAAATCTGAGAAGCAATTTTTAAGGCTGAGAAAAGTAATTTCTAAGGCTGACAAAACCATTTGATGAACTTTAGTTTTCCACTCATTATCTTATGTTCAATTATACTGTTGTCACCTCATAATTAGTTTAAAACTCATTACCTTGTTTGTGTTACTCCATTCCCCAGTGTTGCATTTGTAGCAGAAATTGGCTGAGTAAACGACCGTGCTGCTTTGTGCAATGGGACTGACAACATATCAAATTTTTATGTTGTTTAACAACAATTGGGCATAGCCTGAGCATAATTCACGGAGGTGTGAAAAACAGAACTGTTAATATACTCATTGAAAGATGCTCAGCTCAAGGGAATTAATCTGCAAGGCATTTTTCATAACCATATATCAATAGACTTCTATCAATTATTTTTTTTTTTTTAAATCAAACTTTTACAGAGATGCTTAAAGCCTGTATCTTCCTTAGTCTCCCTTTTCTGCAGCTGATAACATACATTACTGTGCTTATTTGCAGGAAAGACAAATGAAAGCTGTGTATTCCAACACACGACGTATCATCTCTTTCTTTTACCAGTTTAGGAGAGACAGTTGTTTCCTCCCCCCCCAGTTACCATCCTTGTTTAAAATTAAAAATGAGAAGGTTACAGAACAAACACTAGGTTTTATAAGCAGAACAGATGGCTATTGAAATATTTATTGGTAGTCTTTAGGTAAGCGGTAGTAAAATGGTAACAGGTATCTCAGCAGCAATAATGGGAATCTCCAAACAAATCAGATGTGGAAAGCTAAAAGCACCAAATAGTAACACCTGCTGTGAAAATGCTCAGTCTTACAAGAAGTACTCTCAGTACACATGAGAGTAATGTGGTATGAAAGGTGTTGATGCCAGCATTACAACACTTGCCACTACAGAAGTATGTAACCATGTCTACTTTTCAACGTTTAATTAAAAAAAACCCCACCCTAAATCAGGTGTTAAAAGGTGATGCTCACACATTCTCTTCACACTGAACAGTATTGTTATTGGGGTCTTCCAGGAACAGAGGATAGAGCCAAACCTCATCAACAAATGGTTTTATTAAAACCTAGCCCCGTGAAACCACTCTGGTGTTTGTGGAAGCATACTGAACCCATACCTGGGGCAAGATTTTAAACAACAGGCTCCTCTTGATAATATAGCTGGAGATTCAATGGAAACCTGACAGATAACATCACAAGGAGAAATGGGGTCCATGCTCAAAAAACTCTTGTGAAATGCTACAACCAAAAGTCTGATGTTCACGCAGACCTCCTAATTTCAACCTATTGACAACTATGAATATCAGGCAGGTATCCACCTAAACCCCAGCATCAGTGATTTTTCCAATCTCAGTTTCCCCCAATATCTTTCATCACCAAAATTAACAGTTCACTCTTCTCTGAAATGGTGTTTCTGATCCAGAGAGAATAATGTGAACTGTACCACCTTTCTAAAACCAGGCACTTTGCAGCTCCCTCTGCATGGAAAACTGCCATGATCTGGTCACAGTCATATCCCAAAACAGAAATGTCAAAATTCGACAATAATAAGTTGTGCAAAGACTTCAGAACAGGAAGAACTTATCCAACAACATTCCCTGCTACTCAGAGCAGAGAAAATGTAGTGAAGTACTGGCACAGGTTTTAGGCATTGCTCCCTGTTCGCTGCTGACATCTGATGGATCACCACGAAAGGCAAGGCAATTCAAGACCAGTGATTGCTATTTTTGAGGAACGAGTCCAGTCAAAAGGATGAATGATGTTTACAGGATACACATGGAGTCTGCAGAAAGAGGCTAGCCATCAGCATGACAAAAGTGCACGAAACCAAAGAATTACGTAGAGTTTGATATTCTGAGGAAAGTATAGAAAGAAAAAATAAAATATGCAGAGACATGCAACAGAAAAGATCATTCTAAATATACTTTTTGAAAATGCAAGATGTCCTTAACTGAGCAATGAAAAAAATCTCATCCACAGTGTTAGAAAGCTGAAGAGCAGATAAAATAAAATCTACTAGAAAAAGAAACATTTCTTGGGCTATTGTAACACTTAATGGCAATACAAGCATTTATGGGGTGGAAAACTACAGTGCTACAGCATACACACAGACAGATAAAAATGGACTTCTTCTGAGCTTTCAGCACTTCTCTCTCAAACTGAGGGAATGCCCACATGTATTATCTGGGTGTATCTAAAAGCATAACCATTTGGTTGATTGCTAGCTTGTCCTTAATAAAAGTGATAGTAATTATACCACCTTTGACACCAAAGGACTGCTTACACCAGCATGAGCTACTATGTGAGAGTTAAGACCATAATCTGACCTAACTTCAAAAATTGGATGCCAGAGGATATTTGGATGTACAGTGGGTGACAAAAAAAAACCCCAAACTAATAACACCACACCCTTGAATTACCCTGGAAACTGAAAAAACCACAGCCTTCTCCATTCTTGCCAGGTAAATGAACTCATGTTCATTGGCAAGAGATTCAAGTGCCCCAAAACAGGCAAGCTGGAAATCCTACAGCAGAGGATTGGTGATGGCAAGTAGTGGGGCATACAAAATCCTTTCAACAAAAAAAATGTGAACAAGGGAATTTATGATGTTGTTTAAAATGTCTACCATCTTGCCAGAATCTCACATTTTTTCAGCAAAGGAAAAAAAACTAAACCAACTATAAACACTTCTTTTAAATAAGCATTTTGTTGTTCTTTGTCAATCTTTCTGATCAAAGGATATCTGTCTTTTAAGTGTTACTGTAAAATAAACAGATTTACTTATCAGAGAAAACAG
Source organism: Actenoides lindsayi (assembly GCA_025331215.1). Lineage (NCBI taxonomy): Eukaryota > Metazoa > Chordata > Aves > Coraciiformes > Alcedinidae > Actenoides > Actenoides lindsayi. The sequence continues at coordinate 35,796 of WTSP01011488.1, forward strand.
TTATGATCAAGAACATGTACTTGTGTGTTACCACTAAACAACATCTATAGACATGGAACTCAAAAGCAAATTCATTTGGATTTCACAACCTAAAGGGCTTCTCATCTATTATGTAGCTATGCTCTAAAAACCTTATTTGTTTCCTGAAAGTAGATATAAAGACTGCTCCTGTGCTAACAGGGGAATAACTTCCAACCTCCTTGAAGGCTCCAATTTACCTTTACTAAGCAATTATCTGTAACATCTGAAGAGTTAATGGATCCCTGTTACCACTTCCGCTGAAGACTGCAGCAAAACTAAAAGGGCACAGCACAGATCCATATCTCCACTACTCCACCTTACAGTAGCATGTCTTCAGGGAAATCTGTTTTTATCAGAGGTTTAAACCAAATAGCACATGAAAATGGATGAGACAGCTCACTCTTTTCTGAGGATGATACTTCTGGCAGTGAGTAGTAACGGAGACAGGTAACTTTAAAATAACCACAACAAGAGTCATTGGAAATAACACAGCAGAACCCTAAGAAAAGCTGCATTATTTTGAAGATATGTCTGGACTAATCTGTCAGTTCGAAGTATTTCAGTTCATCTTTTCTTTTCCTTCCTGAGGAAGCAATTAAAACCAAGCAGCTGGGCAATATCCCCACAGCAGACAAATTTGGAGTTACTCAAGCAGCAGTTTTTCTGAATTGACTACAATGTCACACAAATGCCACCATTCATGCCACAAGAAGGAACAATATCTGTAAATGGATAGCAGCACTGGTTTGAATGGGACCTTTTTTTTGCCATACAGGCAGAAATTAACTTTTATGCTGCAATGAAGTGGATAGATACATAGATAGATAAAACAATTAGGAAATGCAGTAGTCATACTACTGTTAGAATACTTTAATATGATTAATATATCAGAAGAGAGAGCTGTCCCTGACTGGTAAAGGAGGGCTCTCTGAATTAATTTTCAAAGGATTTGGTTTAAACTGAGTTCTGGTATATTTGCGATGGAATAGGTAGATGGAGGGAGAGCAGTGGATGTTGTCTGACTTCAGCAAGGCTTTTGACACTGTCTCCCATAACATCCTCGTGGGTAAGCTCAGGAAGTGTGGGTTAGAAGAGCAGGCAGTGAGATGGGTTGAGAACTGGCTGAACAACAGAGCTCAGAGGGTTGTGATCAGTAGCACAGAGTCCAGCTGGCAACCTGCAGGTAGCAGTGTCCCCCAGGGGTCAGCACTGGGTACAGTCTTGCTCAACACGTTCATCAATGACCTGGATGAAGGGATAGAGTGTACCCTCAGCAAGTTTGCTGATGATGCAAAACTGGAAGGAGTGGCTGGTACACCAGAAGTCTGTGCTTCCATCCAGCGAGGTCTGGACAGACTGGAGAGCAGGGCAAAGATAAACCTAACGAAGTTCAACAAGGCCAGGTATAGAGTCCTACACCTGGAGAAGAACACGACCATGCACCAGTACAGGTTAGGGGTAGACCTGCTGGAAAGCAGCTCCATGGAGGACCTTGGAGTCCAAGCGGCCAATGAGTTCTCCATGGGACAGCAATGTGTCCTTGTGGCCAGGAAGGCCAATGGTATCCTGGAGTGCATATAGAAGAGTGTGGCCAGCAGGTCCAGGGAGGTTCTCCTCCCCCTCTACTCTGCCCTACTAAGACCACATCTGGAGTATTGTGTCCAGTTCTGGTCTCTCCAGTTCAAAAGAGACAGGAAAAATAATAGAGTCCAACAGAGGCTACGAGGCTGATGAAAGGACTGGAACATCTCTCTTCTGAGGAAAGGCTGAGAGCCCTGGGGCTGTTTAGCCTGGAGAAGACTGAGACGGGATCTTATTAATGTTTACAAATATCTGGAGAGTGGGTGTCAAGTAGAAGGGGCCAGGCTCTTTTCAGTGGTACCCTGTAATAGGACAAGGTCACAAACTGGAACACAGGAAGTTCCACCTCAACATGAGCAAAAACTTTCCTGTGAGGGTGACAGAGCCCTGGAACAGGTTGACCAGAGAGGTTGTGGAGTCTCCTTCTCTGGAGACTTTCAAGACCTGCCTGGATCTGTTCATGTGTGGCCTGCCCTGGGTGACCCTGCTCTGACAGAGGGGTTGGACTTGATCTCCAGAGGTCCCTTCCAACTCCTACTATTCTGTGATTCTATGATTCTCTATCAGACATAGAGAAATCAGTGAATTACATGTTATTTTTAAGAGAGAGAAGATGAGACAGAAGAATAACTCCCCACACACGAAAAGGAATGAAAACATTCTAGCAAGAAAACCGCCAGATTTTAATTTAAGTGCATGGTTCAAATGCACTGTTACCTTATTTCCTTTGTCCAAAACATGTATTCTCAGAACATTCAGCAAGCAGGCACAATGCACGCTTTAATGCAGCAACTAATACAAGGTATGGGTAAAACCATGGATCTTCTGAAGCCATGAGATTTACTCAATTCAGCTTGCGCTAGGATTCCGTTTCCAAGCCTTTGTAAAAATGGATTAGTGAGAAGAATGCCCATCTGAGAGATTACCAAAACTCTGAACCTTCAGGAACTGCACAGATCCTTGTTCTCAGCTATAATTCAGACGTAAAAATACCCAGCGATGATCCAAAATACCACAACTGTCATCAAAGCATTAGCACCTCAAGGTTTAGAGTCTCAAACAGATGCCTGCACATTCTAGATGACTGACTTGAACAGGAGTAATTTCATTAGGCTACAAATGGCTTTGAACACTAGCCTTTGAATCCAAAATTATGGCACTTAAAACCGGCAGCAATTTTGGCTGCTGATGAAAGGAGCAGTTCTACAGATTGGTCATTCCTGATTTCTCCTTCCTGGCACTTTCCTTGGGCCAGCATCAGGGACATGAGTTGGATGGAAGGTTCTGCCACAATTCACCCCTGAATCTCAGCGCTGTCAAGCTTCCAAAGCTTCCACAGACTTCGACTGGCAGAGTGGATCATTAATGTTTTTATAAGGACAAGTTCACTCTACTAACAGCTGTGCTGTTGGAGATGCTGTCAAACACTGATGAAACCTACGGGATTGCCTGAGGTAATGTTGAAAGAAAATCATCCAGCTAGCTTTGGTAGTCAAAGTACCAGTTAAACTGGTGAAGCTATAAATGGGTTTGCTGCCAACACCATTGATCTTAGCACTCAAATCATATTCAAATATCTTTCTTCTGCTACTGTGGAGATGGTTGCCTTCTGTTAGAGGAAGCTGAAGCCTTATGGCAGTCAACTAAATTGCTGCAGAGGCTCTGAATTTGTTTTGCCTGCTTCACCTTTTCATTCATATGCTCACTTCAGCTTCTGTGTCCTTCCCATCATCACCTGAATGCTTCACCTTCTTACGTTTGCATCAGGTGTTAGCAGCAGCAGGGATCTGTTGGTTCATTCAGTTCTACTTACATTAGTCTAAGCACCAGCCACGTTTGTGCTGTATCAGAAGAAAATTAAGTTTTGTGAACGCCGTAATCTGTGATGTAACACCACTCTTTGACAATCAAGCTGTTGGTGCTTAGTTTCAAACACCACTGCATAAAAGCCTTCTTCTTTTCCTAGGGCTGCCATAACAACAAGCGAAGCGCTGTCATTTTGTTAAGCGATGACAATGACAGATATGTAAGAAATGCAAAGGTCTGGGGAACTGGGAGTAAGATTAGAGCTTCTCTTCCTGCCTTTACAAAACATTTTACTGGGGATTCATCTTGCAAACCCTAAGATGTTCCTGTGGGAACATGAGAAATAGCTAGTGTTAGAGCTTTGTATTGCCTCATTTTTCAGAAAGCCAATGTTCTTCTCGTGCATGCTTTGTCAAGACATAGCACAGCATTAGTAATCAAGAGTACAGGATATGATCTTGAGCTCACAAATGCTTGCAAAAATCTGGAAAGAATCCTAATTTTACAGTGTAATAAAGTGATAGTGCCATCAGATCTTTTCTCTTTGGTAGGCAAAGAGTGGTTGCAGCAAAGATGCCACTTTATTGAATGAATAAAATCATGGCTAGGTGACTCAGGAAGTCAGAAAACTACTACCTGGGTAACTCTTTTGTTAACCATGAGAACAGAAGGTATTTTTCTTCTTAATTAAATCAAGAAAAACACCTAGGACACCAATCAGAAGATGAAGACTAACATTCTTACCATTTCATCATGAAAGTTGTTCTTTTTCCTGGTGATTTTAGTTTGGGAACACTCAACCTCTGATTTAATGGAAGAATTAATGTCATTTAATTTTTCCGAGTTGAGGAAAAGGCCATTTTGTAGTGTACATAGCCAAAACACCACTTGCCCTTTTATGCACTTTCAAAATGTAAGTATTCTCTCTTCTTGCCTACTACTTAGAACAGTTACATTTTCCCTCTGTTTGTTGCAACTATTAATCAAAATAAAATGACTGAAACTACCAGTTTTACCCTAAATGAATGGAAAACAATTCCCCTACGCTTCTAACATTCTTCTAAAACCATAACATGCACAGGGGCTGTTCCATGACTACAGTTGCCAGACATGATGACCGTGACTGTCTTCCCAGCTAGACACTGTCAGTCATACACTTCCTTGACACAGGTACAAAATGCTTCTCCAGTCACCCTTTACTCCTGCCTCCTTCCAGGCTTAGTACAGCTTCTGCAGGGGTCCTGGAATCTGTCAGTCCAGGAAAAAAAGGACTTGTATCCATGTTGAGCTAATCATCTCTCCTGCAGGATCCTTTATTGCCTTATTTCACTGTTTTCATAAGCTCCCCTGAGATCTGTATGTCCATACATACCAACCTTAACAGTTTAGGGGTTTAATGGTTTTTCTACATCTGCCTGGTTTTTTTTTTATGCCAATACAGAGGACAAACGATACCAAATCAGAACTCCATCTAATGATATAATCCACAAACTGTGAAGAAATCACATTTGTTAACAATAATTAATTGCAATTTACTGTGACAACTACACAGTATCTATGCTTCTCTCTTCAGAAAGCTGTTTAATGATAAACAAGCTTTAAAAAGAAGAGATTAAAAATCATAGTAGTCCCTTAAATAAGCATTCTGTATGACAGCATCTGTTTTAAAGCAGGACTCTCCCTGGATTGCAGTGGTGCCAGTAAAGTAAATCAAGATACCTGAATACTAAGAGGAGAAAAACCTATTGCTATAAAATGTAATGACAGCCTGACACCCACCTGTGTCTTAAACTACCTAAAACAGCATTAAAAAAAAAAAATCAACCCTGAGTGCTTAATGAAATCAAACAAGGTTTATGAAAGGGATGTAGTTGTAGTAATTAGTCCGTCCATATGAAATAATTATTTTCACTTATTAGAAAAAACTGCAGTTGTGTAGTAAGCACATAGTTGCATGACAAGACAAGACACAAAGACAGGAAAGAGAAAGTAAGTAGGCACTGGTGAGATGGACAGAGTATGCCAATGTGTTTGATCACAAGTTTCCCTAAATGCAACAAACATTGCTGCTTCCCTGGATGACTAGGTTTCCACTACAGAACTTCAGGCACTCAAATAAATCAGTCAGATTAGATGGCAGGAGGTAAGATGTCCCAGGTTCCCCAGAGAGAACTGTGATACGTTCTGGAGGGGACATCTAGCCTGTAACATCTTTTATCATTATTTTAGTAATCACGTAATAAATCCAGCAGGCAAGCCCTGAGATTTATAAAGCCTCGAAACCTCCCAAGTCTCAAAATCCAAGTCATTTCATAGTGATCTTGACATAATAGAAAACTAAGAATTTCATATACACACCGAAATCCCGTCAAGATGGGCAGACATAACTCACACAGCATCATACCCCTGCAAAAAAGTAAACACAGTGGCATTTTAAAAACATTTCTTCTTACCTGCTGCTGCTTCAGAACTGATGCTATCTTTCGCTGCACAAGCTGGATTTAGGGGCAAAACGTCGTCATCAAAACTGATCAGATCTCCTTCCACATCTAGTTTATTTTGCAAAGCAGACACCGAGGAGTCGGCTGCAGGTGACAACTCCCCCAGAGACTTGAAAACTTTCTCTTGGGAAGCCCGTGGAGGAGCAGCAATTTGTTTCAGCGAGGCCAAAGAAAGGGCAGGATTTTCTGCATAATGTGACTTTTTAGGAACAAGAGGCCTTGGAGCAGGAACAGGAAACTTCTTTTGTCCATCGCTGTCCCCTGCAACTGATCCACTTCTTGCATCAAGAAAATCACTACTACTACTTTTAAGAAGGCCAGGTTTTGGCTTCTTTGGCAGTTCAGGTTTGGTTACAGCACCGCTCCCAACTACTTCGGCTTGAGGCTGCAATTCCTTGGAAGGTGTTGATTTGCTTTCTGCCCATGCATCCCAGTCTCCTGAAATTCTGCTTACCCCTGGCTTCGGAGCAACTACTGGCTTCTTTGCAGTAACAGGTTTTGGAGCGAATGAACGAGGGGCAATTTCTGGCTTTTTCAATGATCCTGAGGTATCATCAGTTCCTTGGGATTCAAAAACTTTGATCCTTGAAACAATACTGTTTTGGCTCTTCTCTTTACTCATGCTGTCCACTGCCAAGTGATTGTCTAGCAAGCAATCATCTAAGAGAGGTGACTGCTGAATTGGAGATTGTTGTCTTTTTGTGGCAGCCTGATTCACTTCTTCTCCATTGTCTATCTTACTTTCACTATTTTTGACCACAGGTCTTAGATTGCTTCTTGATCTTGGCTTTGGCACAGGACATATCACAGCACTGGGATTTTCTTGGCACCTCTGACCTTCAGAAATTTCAAAGCCTTTTAAGGGATTCTCATTTTCTGAAGGAGACCTATTCAGGAGAGATGCTGAAGGCCTAGGAGGTTTAAGAGGACTCTGCCCTGCTAACAGAAAAGAAAAGGTTTCAGTTATCTATTTCAGAACACTTTATTTATGGGGTTTTTTTTTCAGCTATCAGGATGGTAAATATGATGGTTTTCATTCAGAACTTGCTACTACTTGTGAAAATGCAATTCTCTTTCCAAAAAGATCAGTAACAACAACAAACTGCTCTAGGAAGAAGCTGAAGTTTGTTGAAATGCACGTTATCTACACATTGTGACTTCAAAGTTACTTGTCAGTTTGCAGCATGGAGGGCATGCAAACAACATCTAGACCAAAGAATAGTATAGTAACTTCCCCAAGTGTTCCTGGATTGCACACTTTTCAGTCAGAATGTGTAACACTACTGCCATTCTGATCGGACCTCTCAGCTCCTCTGGCCCCAGAGCAATTGCATTTATGGCTGAATTGAGCAAAACTTTCAAGATATAATTATAATCTGAGTGAATGCAATGGCAGTTCCTCAGAAGAGAGAATTTTTACAGAAATCTACATCATATACATTCACAGAAATTTAACCATTAGTCATATTACATGCTGCACAGACCAATAATAAAGAACATCTTCAGGAGACAGAGTAAGGTTTTCATCGATGAAAAATCCAAACCAGCCTCACCTGGATAGCCTGCAGGTTCCCAGTGTGTAGGCACACTAGTTTTTGCATTACTCCCTGGCAAATGACTGATTAGTTCCTCTGGAAAGTCAGTTTGTGTTGCAGAAGTAGTGGTATGTCTAGGAGCAGCAGCATTATTGTTATTTGTTGTATTGACTTGCACTTGATTGATTTCTTTTATCACCTGCTCATATGAAGGTGGAAGCTACAAAACAGAGATGTAAATATTAATGTACATCCAGATGTGATCCTTTAAAAACGAAAAAAACCAAACCAAACCAAAAAAAGCAGCATATAGATTTAAAAATACTAGATTAACATATGCAGAGAAGAACGAAGAACACTGTCATAGTCTTCTGTTCAGTGTGAAGAAAGCAAAAACTCTGTTCCTCTCTAACTTTTTACCTTTGTAAATCAGACCCATCTCATGTAAATTCATGCTCACCTCAGCTGGAACACGCTCATTTCTCCTCCACTGAGTATGAGATGAAGCAGAAGGGAATCCTAATCCATGAGGAGTGACAGGGCTTGCACCTGGAAACCAGGAGGACGTCCGGAGGGGTTCAGCAGCAACTATTGTAATTTCAGGCCGCCTGGAAATGAAGGCAAAAGAGGAATAATTACCTAAAACATGTAAAAATAGTTCTTTTAAGTATAAAAACCAAAGGTTTTCTCAGCATGGGACATCAAAATATCTCAGGGGTTTTTTATTTAACCAAAGATGTTTTCTGTGATTTCAAAGTAACTTACCTGACCTTTCTAACAAGCACTTAGACTTCCATTCAAAGCACCTAATTAAATGCCTAAGCCAAAAGTAGGTTTATTGGCTTCAGTGAAATAATTTACTTGCTTAAAGTACTTAAACACAAGTGTAACTCAATTAGATGGAAGAAGTCTTAGTCTTCACGGGATAATGAGAACTAATCATGTGTTTGCCCTTAACCTGCTACAATGTGAAAACAGTAGGATAGCTGAAACTGCTTCTGGCCGGCTACCTAAAAGCTTGTCTATCCAAAGAGCCCCAAGGAAACCTCCCACTGTGCTAAAGTGGGGCAGAGCGAGCCTCGGGAGGCCTTTGGGACAAGGCCTATTTGCTGACAGCATCTACTACAACAGAAGCTTGGGTGACGGTTAAGGGCCCGTAGGAACCAGCCCTATTTTACCACTGTAACAACTGCTTTAGAGCACGAGCTGCAGTGATGGCTCATGTTCCCAGACCCTGGCTCCCAGAGTACTACTGATCAGTTGAGACTCACACACTAAATATCTTCTGAGAAGTGAGGTTTGTGAGTTGATAAAGCATCTGCTACAGGAAAAAAAAAATATGGCAGCAGCGTAACTTCGACAACTGTTGTAAAAAGAATCGACAAAAAGAGAGCTACAGTTCCTTCACACTGACAGACTCAGTTCACCAGCTATCCAGGTTAGTGACCTCTTTTCTCAACACCCTTTGAGAAACTGGAAGGAGGCCTGAACGTGTGCTTATTTCCATTGTGAAGTGATCCTGGAAATGGATGTCAGGAAATAAAACAATTCTGCACAGGTTTGATGGTCGGTTGCATTTCTCTTTGAGGGGACATACAAAAGTTGATGACAAAACTCTTTAAACTCTTAACCTACCTTGTGCTTAAGAATCACAGTATTTTGATTTTATTCAAAGTCTAATTTATTTTTAAACGGACTAAATATAGAGAGAAAGAAAAAATAAAAATAAAACCAAACAAACTGGAAGAGAAAGCCATAAAAAGTAATACTGTGACACAATCTAGCAGGTTTTACAGTAACAGCTAATGGCAATACAAATAATAGCATCATACCTTCTATCTCTCTGATGTTCACTATGGCTAGAGGTCCGAGAAGCTATGTAAAGAGAAGAAACAAATGTTTTGGAGAGGTTAAAATACACTGTCACAGCAATAAGATGAGGATCATAGCAGAGCCCTTAACAACCCACTATCAGTGAAGTGGAGAACATAAAGTATCTGATCATAAATTCCAGATTATGAGTGGCCAAGTTTAAAAAAAAAATTATTTGTATAAAATATGAGGAGAAGCTTTTAAAATGTTTAGGGTGCAGTTTCATAATCAGTTTAAGTCACTATATGTCCAAGTTACCACCAAGAGAGATGGTCCTGTCCCCTTTCTTTTTCCTTGCCACGTGTTCCTGCCTGCATTGTGGTGACCCTAGAGTTGAAACTTCTTTTTCTTTAGTCAATACAATACAAGAATAAAACAAAAAGTGCAGTGCTAAAGTGCAGTGCTAAACAGGTCTGTCTTTGCTTCTGATGGCTTATTTCTGAGACGCGCTTTTTTTGTTTCTCTCTTTTTGTTTGTTTTAGAGAAGGCAAAAGTACCAAGGCACAAAAATCTAAGAAGCTATTTCACCCCCCCCTTTATGTAAAAAGAAAAAAATTTAATATTTCCAGCTATAAATTTCCTAATGTTTAATCAATTATGGATTAAGTCAGCGATATTAATGTTTTTTTTCAAACCATCTGTTTTAAGTTACATAAAATAAGTATCCTGACCTCTTCTTTTTTCTCTTTTTTTCCATATTTATATTCAAATAATTTTTTCAAAGGCCACATTCTATTTTCATTTTGATTTCAGCAGTGAGAAATGGAAATCATCCAACAGACAAATTTTTGCGTAACAAGTGCAGCGTAGGAACGGGTAGAGTCTTATTGTGCAAAAGCTGACAATTAACACTGCTCCTCTGCCATCACAGAAGCAGTAACTGAAACTGGCACAGCATATTTGATTCAGGAGTCTCACAGTGTTGTGTCAGACATACCTCTTCCACAGGGCATTTTTGAAGTGCACTATTCATGAGTGCTAGAGGAAAAAAAGAAGGGGTTACAGAAGAGGAAGAGGAGGTGAAGAAGAACAAACCAAGGCTTCAGCCTGCCAGAAACCATGATCAAAAGGGTTAGTGACGCAAGGATAGCGCACATGCCAGTGTTGTAAGAGGACAACTGTAATGTCTATTCACAGTATAGCATCTTAAAAACTAAAATAAAACCAGACTTTATCGCCCGTCTCATGCTGGCTTCAACAATGGCTGTTTAGAAGTTTCCCTTTCAATAAATTAACCATGAAAAATATAACTAAATATGGAAATGTCCACTGTATGGTTCAACAAAGAGCCCTGTAGAAATGAGGAGGGGGAAATCAAATGTCTTTGAATGCTTTATTTAGCTTATAATCATGGTTTATTTGGGTCTGCACTTTTTCCCTTCCTAAAATAATGGGCTACACTGAGGAGTTGATACAGATGTAAAGAACGTGAGATGCTATCATTTATACTCCCACCTATGGAATAAGTATGGGCAGGCAGGTTGATCCCAACCAGAGGCACAGCTCAAAGTTTTGGGCATGACTGTACATCTCTTAAACCAGTTCTGTAAAAATTCTTTGGCTGGAATAAATAAATAAAAATCCAGTACACCTCATCTTCACATTCTTCTTCAGAGATCTTAACAGAGCAGTGATCTAATACACATGTTAAAGAAAACCAAACCAAATCAAACCAAACCAAGGACCCAAACCAACCAACTCCAACATTGCTTTTGCAAAGAGGATGGAAGAAAGTGTTTGTTTGGTAAATATATTTGACATAACTGCTTGGGGTATAGCAAAATTACAATGGTAAGACCATTAGAAATAAAAGCTCATTAATGTGGGATGTAAAACTGAATTGATAAACCTGTCAAATTCTTTCATTCTTTCTTAATTTTTAGATAAATTCCACATACTGTTTTCTCCTGCAAAACTCTAAATGTACTTCTATTTATTAAAGTTATAAAAACAAATAAGAAAAAACATTTTTAAAGTCTGAAAGACCTTTTCCCTTTCCTAATATAGGCAAAAAAACTCCTGTGAGGCACCCATTTAGTCCATCAAAATCCAAATTTCAAGTAAACTAACTTGAAAACAATGTATTTAAAATATTTATATAAAAAAATAACTTTAGTAGTAGATAAAAATGTCTCTTCAAAAGGGCTAATGTTCAAGTGATCATATATGTTTCCAGAATGTGCTCCTTCTGTTTGCAAACAAAAATAATCTCCCAGGCATTTATGGAATCAATCTACTTCCACGTACATAAACATTTCATATCAACATTTACTTCTTAAGGACCTTGACAAAGTTCTTCCCTCCTTCCATCAACCACTCCCCTTTGGGGGTTTTTTTCTGTCACATTTTTGTTACAAACACGCTTTTAGAACATCTTTTTTTTTGGAAGCTCTTAAATCCACAGTAGGAGCAGAGATGAAAGCTACTGCATCTTCTGCTCACATGTATTCCTTGGAGTTGCAAAATGCTAGGGAAGAGAAAAATATAAACTTTGTAAATAATCCTTATTCCCTAGACTTGCAGTGCTTTTATTCCTTCACTATTTCAAAGAAATTAATATAAACTAATAAGCGTATGAGAGAAGACATGAATTTTTTTAAAAATTCACACACCTGATTTAAAAACAAACAAGCAAAAAAATCTTGCAGCCATTTTTCTGGCCTTGTGGTTTTTTGATCCTGGAAGTCTATTCTTCATTCCCTTTGTGGATTCCCTTGAAAAAGAATGCTACTAATTCCCACCTTTTAAATTTTATTATTTATTATTATTAATTAATTCTTATTATATTAATTAATTATTATTAATTCCCACCAATTTAAAAACCTTTATCAGGGGAGTCAATGAAAATGTGTTTCAGTGCTGGTTTACATATTCACAACTGAAGACAGTTGGCTCCTCAACTAGCACACTAAGAAATGCTCAAGGTGAGAATTGTTGACACTTCCAGAAGCACGTGCTCAATGGTATTTAAGTAAAATGTAAGCAAAACAGTTAAAGAAAGGGTGGGAGAGGAAAACCTCAATGCATAAACCCCACACTTTCTCATCTTACAGCTTCATTGGTCTCAGAGGAAAGAAAAAAAAAAGTCAAATCAACTCATAACGTTGTCACTATTTATTTCTGTTACTGTCAATGAGGCATCTAAATGCATTTAACCCAGTATAGTAGAATTTAAGCCAATAAAGCATTCATCATAAGACTGTAAACAGAGGACAGATGAGTGACTTATAGATTCATTTTTTTATACCTATTTCTTACAAGCACTGTTTAGTGGGGTTTTTCCAATTCTTTTTGAATGTGCAATGGTAAAGGGTACTCTGTGCTGTATACTTATGGTTTCAAATATTTTTTCCTTCTATACTGTTTCTGGATCCTACTTTTCAAGCGCACTTAATATGTCACTGCACATACCAGTTATGTCACAGTGGACATTTTAAGCTCAGAGATCAAGCTGCCTGTATAAATACAACCATCATCATACCACAAACCCATAAATTGTGATGCTACAGACAAGCTGGTGGCAATGGAAGTCTGACATGCACTTCTGAGTCTTGGGAAGAGAGCTGGGCTGCAATTTACAGTCTTTCAGGTAATCCTCTAGGGTGGGAGGCAACTGTGAAGTTTATTCAGGGATGTGCTCAGAGATACCATCGTGCTGTGATCACTGAATGCTGACACGATGTAGACACTGCATAATAACATTCCTATGTTTCCATTAGCAAATCTGTATGAAATACTGCACAGTTTTGTCATTGCAGAGTGTTCCATAAGCAGGTTTCATTTTGCATTAAAAATTGGAACTACAGCCTCAAATAGCCCGAGCCTTGTAGGAGATCAAGCTCCAAATTTCTCTGATGTTTTTTTATCTATTATCCCCTTCAGCAGCTGTGAGTAAACGTGATCCTGCCAATTAACTATTTCTCACCATACAGCTGCCTAGGAATATAGGTTATTAATTATAGCATCTCAAGGAGAGCCTCAAGACGGGGCAAAGACTCCCTTGCCTACAAAGTAATAGATCAGAAGAGCTGATAGAATGATCCCATGTGAGAGGCCACATCCGCAGCCTTTGCAATACCAAAGGTGTTACATGGCTGTGAAGGTTCTTCTTTAGGGAACACTAAAAGGATTAGGTAATCCTCAAGTCAGAGCCAGAAAAAAAAATAATAAAATCCTGATTACACCCAAGATCTGATTAGACTATTTCTGTAGAAGTGGAGGGTCAAACCAATTGGAAACTGTCATGCATCTCTGAAGTAAGAGATACCAGCTTTTCTCTCCAACTATTTCTTGGCACAAGGGGGAGGTCTTGCTCCTTTTCTTCTCGTACTGCTTCCAGGCACCTCAGGGAAATGTTAGGTTGTCTGACATTAGAGCAGGGCTGATTTAATAGTTAAATGTAGATAAAAGAGATGGTGATGCCAAATTTCCCTTCCAGACATGGACTTTTGTCCCCTCCTGAATGAACATTAGCACTCATATGATCCCACAGTAAGTGAGTTCACAGTGTTAAAAAAAAAACCAACAAAAACCAGCACTTTCTGTGTAGTTTTTGTCCACTTTATCTCACTGAACCTGCTCACCTTGGGCTCAGACTACCAGCAGTACAGGGTGACACCCCCAGTGGAAGTCTCTGTTACTGCCTCTGCTTCCCAGCTCCACCTTTTCTTTGTACAAATTCAGTGAGGGAACTGATCAAAAATAACCTAAGGGGGGTGACAAGGATTCGTCTTCCAACCTCCAGTGGGAATAAACTTTCACAGTTAAACAAACTGGGCACCCTAGAGGCTGGCATTGTTGCTGAATAGAACCTGCAAAACCACACCTCTAAAGCAAGCCTGCAATTTTACTCAAATTTGACAATCAGGATTTATGAAGGCACTCCACTCCTTCCTACACCTTTCCTTGGGCTGTGTGTTCCTGCCTCTGCACTGTTCCCTGCATTATGCCAGCCCAAATGTTTGTGCAGATGGGGAGAGAATGAGGTCACGGAATTGATCTGGTTGGGAAAAAAGTGGGAGCCAAAAGAACCTGGGAAGCCCTCAAGCAAAACGAAGTAAAAATGAAAAACAAACAAAACCCACAGCCAAAAATGGCTGCAAAACAGCCAAATGGGAAGCCACAGACTCAGAGTGCATACAAGCTGTTACACATCCTTCATTCAGCCACAGTATTTGCTTAGGACAGAATGAGGATAGCACAGGCTTGCAGGTTATTCCAACATTTTAGGGCAGTAGAATTGCATCTGTAGCCCTGCTCCTTAACACCACCCTGTTCTGGAAGGGTGGAGACGTGAGTTGAAACATCATTCCTCTTTGTCTCACTGCTGCAGCACTTGGCTTGCTACTTTCTACTTTCTTTGGCATTCTTGTGCATGCTGCCGCAGTGGCATCGACGGAAATAGTTTCACTGGTTTCAGTGGGAGCTGGACCTGGTGATGTGTCCTGGCCTGAGACCATCATTAAAAATCTAGGGGTAACTTTTGAAGAGATGAGGTTAAAAATTACTCCTGAGCATTTCATGTTCACGTGCTTGCTCTTTTCAAGCACGCTGGACTCACTTTTCTGAATTCTACTGAGCTGTCAAACAATTGAAACAGAATGACTCTGTCTTTCTATTCAGGGATATAGTCAGGATGCCTCAAAGGAAAATGAACTCTCTTCCTCTCACTACATCAAAGAGAGACTTACCGGTGTAAAGTCATACAGAGAGTTGTCCACAGGTTGGAAAGTTGAAACCCTGCGCTCACCTATCGTATTTCTTGAAAAATAGAGAAAAACAGCTCACAGCAGCTGTGATGAAGAAATAAAGACAGCTTTCTAACTCTGTTAGGGAAATATGCTTTTCCAGAGAATAACGTATTTTTTCCAGATTAATGGCAAGGGGAGATACAAATTATTCAGGGTCCATTTTTAATTTAGGTCCACCCACAGATATGGTTTCCAGCACAGAAAGAACTACGGTTTCATATACAATGCCTTGATATATGCATGGAGATTTTTTTTTTCTAGATTATCATCTGAATATTTCACATGGTACTTATATTTCATCATAGGTATTTACATATTCATATTATTAAGTATGATGTTATATCAACCAAGGCTTCTTGGCTAGACATTTTTTTTCACTTGACTGCCTCAGAACAAAGTATCACTTGCTACTATATTTTCAAAAACACAGATATCAATTGCTTAATGATCTTTTAGGCAGTTTCTCAGTTAGATGAGGTACTGGGGCTTAGGCAATCTGAATCAATTTCTGACTCTAAAAACACTAAAGCCATCTGTGATCTGGTGCTCCCTGTTTTCCATTTTCCTATCTATGTCAGCAACAGCACAGATAAAGTGCCGCATTTTAACTACAGCATCAGGGAGACTTGATCTGAATAATGCTTTCAGGATCCCCTTTGACTGCCTCAAACCTAATCCATACTAATGAGCCCCTGACTAATAGGTACAGGAGAAACAAATCAGTAGTACATACACTAATTTATTTTTCCCCATAGCATAATCCTGAGGGCTGCTTCATTAATATGAAATTGAAATCATGGACAGAAAGGAGATAAAAGAGGAAAAAGGGAACAGCATAAAATACTTCAGAAGATGCAGCTAAAGAAATTCTCTGCCTGGAAATATCACGAGCAGGGAAAGGAGAAGGGGAGTTAAGCAATGAAATCAAGGAAGAGGAGTTTGGACATGAGACTCGTGCATGAC
Organism: Actenoides lindsayi; assembly: GCA_025331215.1. Lineage (NCBI taxonomy): Eukaryota > Metazoa > Chordata > Aves > Coraciiformes > Alcedinidae > Actenoides > Actenoides lindsayi. The sequence continues at coordinate 51,825 of WTSP01011488.1, forward strand.
TTTAATCCTATCCCCAGCATAGTCAATGAGCAGTTGCTGCAGATTTCTACTAAAATACAACAACCTTCTGCTTTGTCAAGTGAACTGAAAATTGGGCATGTGTAACCCAAGTTCTTCAGAGATGGATCACATCTGTGCACAAACATTAGTAACTGGCAAGAAGGAACAGCCCATCAGCAAAGCAAAAAGATGGTCTAATGTGAAGCAGAAAAGATAAACAGTGAGAAAGAAATGATAGCCCGCAAAAGCCTGCTAGCTACTTTGTTTTCAAATATAAAGTTAACCAGTTACTAAAAATGAAGATGTAGCAATCTTACAATACTATGATTCTCAAAAAGTAGGAAAAGTAGACTTACATCTCTTGATTGCTGCTCTTATGGATGACAAGGGTCCTTGGCTTAATGAATAATAAAAAAAAAAATAAATTATTACAATGTGGTTAATGTCCCAAAGAGAAAACAACTAAGTAACATCATGCAGAAATTCCCTGTATATTGTAACAGGTTTGCCAAGTGCATTTTCCCCCTAGGTTGTTATCTCAGAGAAATTTGTCAAAATCTCCTGGAGTATATACAACCATACCCAACCCCTTCTAATGAAAACCAGGTTACAGCTTAGCTGCAAGACTGCAAAGATAGAAAGACAATTATTAAAACCATTTTTGCCTCTGAATTCTGTGTGGAAGTTCACATTCTATCTTATTTGATGGGACAACTTGGAGAAGAGCCCATGTGGGTGTGTGTATTCTCAGATTATAAGCATTTAGTGGCAGTACTTTTTGTAAATAAATCTTACACAGCCTGGTAAAAACCACAACACCTTTGCTAAATATTTTTAACAGTTACTTAACAATTTATCTTTCCATTCAGTTGAGATTGCATTTTTCAATAATAAATTAGGGGGTGGTGTTGGACAGAAAGACAACATGATCAAAAATTTGTTGATACACAAGAACAGAAAAAAAAAGGAATTTTGCCAACTTGTCTGTTTTCTTGGTAAGATGAAGGTTTCTGATGCCTCTCTTCTGAATGTCTTATTTAACATACATAGCAGTCCTTACTATTTTTGCAGGTAAAACTCAAAACTAAGTTTGGATTCTCATTTCCAAAAACTGTTGCTAATTTAGGGAACATCCTATTAATAACCTGCCACTTGTACAAAGCTACAAATTAAAAAACACAACAAAAAACTAACATACAACTAGTTCAGAAAAGGATTTTTAAAACTTTTTTAAGAACAAAAAGGAAAAAAAGCCAAACCCTCACACAGACAAAAAAAAAATTAAAACCAAAACAACAAACAAACAGAAACATGACAAAAAAACAAACCAAACAAAACCAAACCAAAATTAAACCAAAAATAAACCAAAATCAACCACCCAAAACAGGTAAAGAACACTTGTTGGTGAGAAGTCTCTGGAAGTTCTGAATAGTCTTTGTAAAGGCTGAAAATAAATAGACTGTATCTGGTTGAAATTAATACAGTATCTTAATTACAACAGAGAGTTATACTAATCAAGGCTTTTCGGGAAACCTTCTGCCACAGCCTTGATCAGCAGCACAGCATTTTAACCCCTCTCTTGCTCTGCCTGCAGCAGCCATACAGAACATCAGCCCTGTCAGGGCTCAGTTTAGCTCCACATGCACTTCCATTGCAGTTGCTGATGGCTGCAGTTACTCCAGTGGGATGAAGAACAGGGGGGATTTGGAGGAGAGAAGAAAGAGACAGTCAAAAAGGACGTGGACGAAAAATATTCTCCCTCTACGGTCATTCTGAAAACTAATTAAGACTAGAAATGAATGTTGCTCTGACTGAACTGTTTTCTGAAATGGTTTGGCCAGTCTAGGATAAACAATGCCTATTTGTCTGGTTTCAGAAACAGTTCAACTGTGGCTTGGCCCCTGTCCACATAGCTAGCAGAGCTGCATTAGAAAACATCTCTATCAGTCATATTTCACTGTGCAGAAAAAAGATCCTAATTTTCCTTCAAAATGTCACATCATAATACAGCCTTATCTTTAAGAAGCACTTTTAGTTGTATGTTCCTCCCAGAGGTACCCCAGACCTTATTTAAGTTACCCTTATTTAAGTTACAAGACTGAAGTCTTTTCCTTCTGGATGATTCTTTTTGAAGCTCTGTTCTTCTGCTTCTATTGCTGTGAATAACTACAATCTTTAGTGTTTCATTTTTATCATATTTAGTATTAGACAGGAAGGAGACTGAGGTCTGGTAACATGAATCCGAAATCTTCTGGAGTAGCAAAAAACTTTCTATACTCAGAATTCAAGATTTACTTAAGTTTTATAGCAGGAAATTAGGAAATCTATAAAGAGTGCATATTCAAGTAACAGCAAGAATCAAAAGGAATGAGTTAAGTTCTCCCTTTCACTGGAAAGAGCCCTTTGACACACTGCAATTTGCTTTAGAATCTGATGAGCACTTTCAGATAAGAGCAAATATTTCGGGCCAGAAATCACAGAAGTTATGTTGCAGGCAAAAGTTCAAGTTTCCATGCAACATGAGGACCAAAAGGGTACAGAAATTGATATTAAAATCAAAATGCAAAGAACAAAGAAGGAAAACCTTTCACAAAACAAACCTAGTGAAGTTGAAGTATGGATATATCAAGAGCCAGGCAGTTTGAGCATGCAACTATCCCTGTGATTTAGAACCCTGGGTAACATGGTTCTGTTAGAAAATTTATGAGCTCACAGGCAAAACAAGCTGTTAACAGATAGATTTTCTTTTCCATTTTCCATTAACAGGTCACCCATCAACAACTTTTTGGCAAAGCATGACATTTCCTACCCTCAGGAGAGTTTGATTCACATTCAGTTTACAATTATCTAAGCCCTTTAAAAACATGGAAATGGGAGTGGGTGTAGAATTACTCTTTTTTTCCATGTAGCCCTGTAAAGGACCTGCAAATTCTGTAACTTTGTTATGCACTAAATCCCAGTAATTTAAATAAGATGTTGTTCTTGTGGCAGACGGTGATTTTGCCCATACTTTATGCTGAGCTAACCCTACACAGGCAATTCCTGGTCTCTTGTCCTGTCTTGCAAACAGAGAAGTGATAAGGTTACTAATATCCTCCTCTGCTCTTCAGTTAATGACACTTTTTTCTCAAGCCATCCAAATAATTAATTTAACCAAATCAAATGTAATTCTCTTATTTGATGAGCTAGGATCTGCAGCAGTTACTGTACTGTATGGAGTCCCTGTCTCTTTCCCCTGTCCATAAGGTACAGCAATGAACCACAGCACAGAAAAAGTCCCCACAAGTGCACATGTCAAGAAAAAAAAACAGAGAGGGAAGAAGTTTAATATGTGTGGGACCCCTGAACCTGGTCGTCCCTGTAGGACTCCTCTGACAGTTACATCAGAACACCTGAGGTGACAGCATGACAATAACCAGCCCCTTTGGGTGGAGGACAGCAGCTCCTGTGTCACCCTGCAATGTCCATAAGCAAAGTCCAAACTCATACTGCAGGAAGAAAACAGTGCAGACAGCGGGAAGTGTCAGACCATAAAGACTCTCAGAAACACCACCTCCAACACTACCCCTATGTTTCCATACCTAATATGGAATAAGGAACGATGCAAACTATTAATCTATCTCCTACAGGATTTAACATGCACGAGCAGACAGCCACAGCAGCTCTGCTGACATCTGCACATTTATCCTAGACCTCACTCACTGTTAATTTAAAGCACATACTTCGTTTCATCTCTAGCTAAGGCAGAAGCTTTGTTGAGCATCACCTGCCAGCCCTTCAAAAGGGAGAACTCACCCACCTTTCTCGGGCCCTTTCTGTACCCAAACAAACCGACTGGCTAGGTTGAGAGAGGATCTGTAAGTTGCTGTACCTGCTCTACTAAAAGCAGTTGGGTACTTTAAGTCAGCAGTAATATGAAAGGGGTCCCATGGGTCACCGTTTCTGAAAGATAAAGAACCTGGAGTGGTGTGTTTGAAGTTGTTAAACACCTACTCATTCTTCCTGGCAGGCTTTATTCTGAGTTTCAAGGACAGGTTTTCTAAATATAAACACTCGAGGAAAACACTTCAAAAGCATATTCTGGGTTTGTGTATTGGGGAAATAAAACTGCCACAAATTAGACTGAGCAAAGATCTGTAAACTGTTTAGCAGAGTAAAGTGCACTTATTGTGTATAAACCACGGTCTCTCCCTCATTACGGGCTCCGCTCTGACATTTTTACTTGCACTGAGCGGTGTCTCTCTTCAAAGGCAGCTCCAGTGTAGCTGAAGTAGTTCTCAAAGGCCTGCTCCTGCAGGGTGGCTCCTGACCCAACACTGTATCACTCACCTGAACAGTCCCCACACAGCAGAGGAAGGGAGGTGCTGTTCAAGTGGAACAGAGCTGAAATCGCACAGGCATTCCAGAGAGAGCAGGTAGGCATTTGTGTGTGCCTGAAGCAGGACAACCTTCAAGTCAGATGGTAGCCGAGCAAAGAGGCCAGGAGGTCCTGGGCTATCTTTTCACCCACGTGTCTTTTAGCTGTTCCAGGAACAGCAGTGGCTCCAGCCCTGCTAAGGGCACCTCACGGACATGTACCCACCAGCCTGTTGATGGTCAGCCAGTTCTGCTGTGGAGCACAAACAGGCAGAAGAGTGCTGGGCTTTACCAGCCTTTGGAGCCCCTCTGGAGAGGCTGCTCCCTCCTGCCTGTGAGCATACCCACAGACATTTAGAGGGGGCTCCCAGGCTATCTACAGCCTTCTGCCATATGGGTTGTGGTACTGCCTGGGATACAAAAGGCATTCCAAACTAGACTACTGTCCCATCATCTCTCCTCCATCCACCACCACCAGTCTCCATTGGCTTGCATGGGATTCTCAGCAGCAACCAAGCAATCCTCCACAACGCCTGCTCCCTTTATCAGAAACAAGATCTTTGGTTTCTGTATCTAAAACTCACATAACAATGAATATTCTACAGCAAAACTGATTGCACTTTTTTCATACATCACTCTAGACATACACAAAAGCCTGACTGGGGTGGGGTGGGGTGGGGTGTGGAGATCAAAAAAAAAAAAACCCAAAAAAAGAATGATCACTTGTTCTAAAAAGTTACTGCAGTCTCAAAATTTATTTTTCATGTCATGTGAAACAAAGCTCGAAGTATCAGTCCTTAGGTTCACACACCCCTGTAGAAGCCTTTTAACATATTTTTTGTTGTGATCTTACTGACTCTTACACACACACACACACACACACAGAGTTAAAAAAAAAATAAATAGAATGTTGCTATTTTTAATGTCTTGTGACTTCTTGGAATGTGCACCAGGAGTTTTTAAATAGCTGATATTGAAATTATTGTGAGGCAAACCATTATTTTTATAAAAGGCATCATATATTTCTCTCACTCATATATTTCTCAGTCCATCTTTGTAACGGACAGTGTACTACAGGGTAACATTTCAAAAACTTACTAGAAAACATTATTGCAAACACATAATATTTAAAATGCCACCTAAATAATTTGACCGCAGATTGAGTCACAGAAAAACGTTAGTAATTATATAGTTAGATTAAGAGTGGTGTAACAGATTAGATTTACCACCACCCTGATAGCAGACCAAAGACAGACCTATTAGTTCAACCAAAAAGCTCCCAAAGTTAGGATGGAGGAGGTACAGCTATCCCATCTTGCATGATGTGGATGCAGCAGACAGAATCGTATTAATCCCACGGGTTAAGTGAATCTACACTGATAATGTACCCAACAGAGATCAGCCTCTTCAGTGCCTCCACTGCAGAGGGCTCCCAGTCCTCCTACTGATATGTCTGAATAGATTACATGACATATGGACTTCAGGTGCAGTTTCCCCATTAGTGTAAGAGAAGCGGAGACTGCGCAGCCACTACTCCCACCTTCCTCACGCTCACCATTTCCACCTTCTCTTGTGTCGGTGCTGACATAGTCACAAATCTGCTGGATCAGTCATGTGATTTTGCTAACAACAAACAATCCCATCCCAAACATCCCAATTAGTTTCCAGCCAGGCAGGCTGACTGCTCCAGCTGGCTGCAGAGCCACAAGAGCATCAGGCTGACACTGGAGAAGTGGTGAGAGTGGACAGCTGAGGAGGCCAGTGGAAATCTTTGGGGTAAGCAGCTCAGCTCACAAAAACAAAGCTTAAATCCATGACTCTGCAGCTAATCTAACAGCAAATCACCAAATGCTAGCTATGTCTCAGATGTCTCAGGTCAGCTGTTCTCACCTGTCAGTATCAGCTGATCCACTCTGTGTGTGTGTGTATTCTTGTTCTGTTAGTGCTGGTCATCCAGGTTGGTGTGGTGTGTGTGTGTGTGTATTCTTGTTCTGTTAGTGCTGGTCATCCAGATTGGCTCACTGCAAGATCAGACAAGCACCAGAAAAAAGCAGCTGGCAGCAGCCTGGCACCACAGTGTCCTCTCTCCAAAATGAAGATGCACTCTCACGTTCTCTGATAAATCATGGGGTATTGTCATGGTCCTGCAGGTAGAGGAGGCTAATAATGACCCAATCACCTAAGAAGTTACGTTCTTAATAGTACAGATCTGGTCATCTAGGAAATCAGACTCACCCCAATACAACGTTGCTTCTCTCTCGGGTCCAGCCCCAAAAGCAAGTAACCCTAAACCAGTAATTAAGTCCAGTGACAATTCAATCCTCATCACTATGCTGAGGATGTCTACTCCTTCATCACTTAATGAATGCTGCAACTGTGACCTCCCACTGTCTGGGCGAGCCAGGGTGCAGTTAAGAAGCAGCTACAATCCAGCTGCTCAGCTAATTAAAACAGCTCATGTTGATCAGCATAGGGAAATCCTTTCAGGAATTACTCTCTAGCTGTTTCTTCAACCACTTATTACATATTCATGTGCTTGTCACTGTCATACTTGGGGATCATATTTTAGCAACTGAACCTTCAATGTTAAGGCAGAGCACAGGCAGGAAGGCAGAGCAGATAATGTCAGCAAACAGTAACATTTCACACTCCTCACAGCAAACTAGAAGTCATGAGCTTGCAACAGCTTCCACACTTAATAGTGTCCAGCTTAGATCCTACAGCTGAAAAGCCTCCCAGATTTTTTGTGACTCTGAGTCACTTGGATCATGCACACCCCGAATTAACTCTTTCCTGACCCAGAGCTACAGCCATGCTAGCTAGAGTTCCCCTAGCACTTTCTTTCACACAGCAGCCTGAGCTGAAGGCAGCTTGCCCCTGGAGATGACTATGCCCATTCCAGAAAGGCAAATCAAATTCTCAGAGTATAATTTGAGTTATTCTCAGTCTTCACTACATATTGACTGTTTTCAGCTCCCAAGAAAATATACATTACAAGAATGGAGGCTCTGCTTATTGAAGAGTTTGGCCCTCCTGTAATATCTAAGAAGATTCTCCTATATGCCATCTACCGACATCATTTTACTCGTTGTGATAAGCCACTAGTATGTTTTGATTAAAATTAATAAATAGTATTTATGCTTTGTTGACAATTTAATCTTGGTAGTAAATATTTCTAGCATCAGAAAGCACCTGTAATTTTAATAATAGCCTAATAATAATGTAGCACTGTAAATGTAAATGCAAGTATCACTGAATTGTCATAGTGACAGTGACAGGGTATTTGGGCCCAGGCAGCAATATATTCAGACACAAAAGTAAGGGTTAGAAAACTGAAGAACCATCTCTTTCAGATAAAACAACTTAGCTGTGAACTGCAGCTTCTTCTGATGAAACTTCTTTACCAATAAAGTCTATGTAGTTTCTGCATTTGCAGATGTAGGAAGATGACAGCCCCCTACTTCTGCAGTTAAACAACATGAAACAAATGGTTCTTTGGCTCAATTATTTGCAGTAACATTTCAGTTAGTAAACCAAAGCCCTGTCTAGCTACTGACAGGACATTGTTTTGCTTCATACAGCTCTGTACATCAAATACAATCTGATGGCTGAATGAGTTCCAGAACCTTTGTAATTGACATCACAGATTAATGAAACCTAGGTCAGTCATGAAGGATGAGCAGGACACAGTCATAAAGAAAACCTGTCGATCTGGATCCACACGATTCAGGATATCTTTACAGGGCTTGAACTATTGTAAAGTATGGATATTAGATTTTTTTCACATACTCTGTGTACTTCATAGAACTGTACATAAGTACAGTGTTTAAAGTCATCTTTAAAGTTATGTAAAGAGGGAAAGGGGTATGTGATTACCCTCATATGTCTAGAAGCATTAATAACGATTACTAACAAAACAAGTAACACTTTGCTTTACAAGAGCAAGTATTTTAAATCCTTACTAAACCAGTTACCTGCAGATCTGCAAAGAGGGAAAAAATAGGATGTGGGGGTTAAACACCCAAAGTAATGAAAGGATGGGTGTATTTGAGCTGGCTTTTTGAAAACATAGAGACTGAGAAGCTTAGGAATAGAAACACAACAGTGCATGGCTCCAGAGGATGCATGAGCTGGAGGTAAGGGATCTAGAGGAGAACGCCTGGGTGCTTGCAAGCATATAGACTTTAGAATAGTAATCAAGCCAAGGAAACAAGGTACAGATGTTTCTTATTTTGCCTATATCTCTTTGTTTCCTGTGTAAAAATAATCTGTAACATATAGGCCCATTTGCTTTAACTGTTGTGCATCCTTTGAGGAGGAAACTAGTGTATGTATGAGAAAGGAGTTCCTGGGGAATCCTGAGGCATCTTAAGGTCTCCAGCACATAGATAACTGAGTCTCATTTCCAGGGCACAGTACCAAATAGCTTATACACTGAGCAGTTAAGATAATACCCAGATCCTACGTAGTCAGAGATTAATAGTACACAATTCCAGCACTGTAATATAAAAGCCAGCCCTTTGCGAAGCATCCAAAATGTAAAATTCAACCCAAACCACAGAAATGGGATTACAAGAGGTATTTGATGCTGGTGTGACCTCAGTGCCAAAAAAAAATAAATCAGCTGAGCACCTTTGAGAATTTCAAAGTATGACAATGGCCAATGCTGAACTCTTTGACAAGTTCCATCCCATAGCACTTCCATGGTCCTTTAGCCTAATTCAACTTCTTCACAGGCCATCTGAGACAAATAAGCAGCACAAAACGTGCTGGAGTTTAAGCTTTATCTGAGTGAGGAAACAGAAGAAATTACCTCGTTTTAAGTACAGATGTATGTTGAGAGCAAAGATTTGTGAAGGCACAGTCTATAAAGCAGATGTATTAATACATATACATCAAATATAGTGAAATTTTAACTCAGCACTTCAGAACAAAAACCAAAAAACCAAAACCCCTTCTAGACTGGAAATGGGAAGCAGAGGCCAAAAAATGTGTGTAAGAATATTACAGTCATCCATTTAAAGAGACTTACTGTCTTCAAACCGGCCATCTACATTTATAAACAAAACAAATCTTCGAAGAAGCTGCAGAAATGCTCACTTTCAATCCCCCCCATGTTAAAGCCTCACAGAAGTAAAACTATCTTCCTGAGTGATGACATTGCGTTGACTCACCCAGTTACACTCTACAGTACATGAGGGCCACGAACTTCCAACCACGGCCCTTACACTGTGCACAGAAATTGTACAATAAAAATCTCACAGCCGCGCCCTTCACCAGACCAGTCTGTCCAGAAAGGGACCTGCACGCAGCTCAGGCAGTGAAATGTTATGTTTGCCTATAAACTCTTCCCTTCCCCTTCCTCCAAAACCAACCAAACGCTTCCTTTTCTTCTATACTACAGATACTGACAGAGCTTTTGGTTACACAGTACAGAAAGATGCCTCAGAAGCTTGCACTACGTAACACTAAACCATGCATTCATTCGTCTGTAGGTCTAAAAATGTTTAGCTCCAAGTTTAAATATGACCTTAGACTGCGGTGCTCTTTACTCATTCACAAAGTTCCAGCAGCTCTCAGATTAAGGTCAACTTTTCCCAAAAGATACTCATCAAAGATTATTTTTCAGGTCTTGTAATTCTGATTCTACAAGGATGTAGGTAAGGTACAGCGTACAGGTCGAGGTAGTATCTTTGTTAGCTCAAGTTGGGGAAAAAACCCCAAGTTTTTAGATGCTCGTATTCTTTTCCAAGAGTGAAACAGATCTCATTTTGAGCAAGTCACCAAGCAAACATACTACAAGACAAGAGGACAAGTTGATGGTTGGATGTGGTGATCTTAGAGATCTTTTCCTACCGTGACTGTTCTGTGATTCTGTGAACTTCCTCTACCCTCTGTCATATACGTTGGGTGTCTTACAACATTATAGACCTCAAATTATACAGCAAATCAGTAAATACTGCAGTCTCTAATGGATGGTTATAGCTTGGAAGAAGTAATGACTACTGTCACCTTTCCCTACTCAACTAAATGTAGGTTCAGAAACTTTATAGGACATATTGACCCAGACCTTTCCAAAGCAACATTCAGAAGAAATACCTTGTCAAAACATTTCACAGCCATGGAAATCCATGCTCCCCCCTAGCATGTAACACATAGCTCTTTCACATGCTCCTCCATACGCTTCAATCAATGCACCAGATGCCACTAGGTAAACTAGGCAGAGGAAATAAAAGCCACAAGGTATCAGGTTCAGCTTACAAAGGTGACTGAAAGGACACAAACCCACCAATCAGTGGAGTTACCCTCCTCTCGTAACAACCATTTCATCTCTTACCTCTAAAGCCTGATACCAAGTTTAGAAGTTTTTTGGTTTTTTTTTTAAATCTCCAGTGCAGCTTAAAAGCTCTGGATTCAGATAATATAACAGGCAATTTCTCTAACCTTCAGCCTCAGCAGTGTCCTTAACTTCAAAGACAGTAAATAGTTCATGTCCTTCTTCTCAGTCAGCCAACATCTTATCCCCCTCTCCCCTGGCTAAAATGCCTCTGGATCTCCAGCAGCAGTCATAGAATCATACAATAGTAGGGGTTGGAAGGGACCTCTGGAGATCAAGCCCAACCCCCCCTGTCAGAGCAGGGTCACCCAAGGCAGGCCACACAGGAACAGATCCAGACAGGTCTTGAAAGTCTCCAGAGAAGGAGACTCCACAACCTCTCTGGGCAGCCTGGTCCAGGATCTGTCACCCTCACAGGAAATAAATTTTTCCTCATGTTGAGGTGGAACTTCCTGTGTTCCAGTTTGTGACCATTGCCCCTTGTCCTATCACAGGGCACCACTGAAAAGAGACTGGGCCCTTAGACTTGACACCCACCATTCTGATATTTGTAAACATTAATAAGATCCCCCCCCCAGTCTTCTCTTCTCCAGTCTAAACAGCTGCAGGGCTCTCATCCTTTCCTCATAAGAGAGCTGTTCCAGTCCCTTTATCATTCATGTAGCCCTGCTTTGGACTCTCTCTACTATTCCCCTGTCCCTCTTGAACTGAGGAGACCAGAACTGAACACAATACTCCAGATGTGGTCTCACTGGTGCAGAGTAGAGGGGGAGGAGAACCTTCCTCAACCTGCAAGCCACACTCTTCCTAATGCACCACAGGATGCCACTGGCCTTCCTGGACACAAGGGCACATTGCTGTTCAGTGGAGAACTTATTGCCCACCAGCATGCCAAGGTCCCTCTCCATGGGGCTGCTTTCAAGCGGGTCTACCCCTGACCTGTACCAGTACATGGTGGTGTTCCTCCCCAGCTGTAGGACTCTACACTTAAGATTTCAATCTACCTTTTCCAGTGCTTTTAAAGCCCTTTGCAATCTTCTGTAACAGTCATACTGTGGCAGGGAGAGAAAAACATTTCAATTTAAATTCTTCTTTTACAAATCAAAAGTAATAGAAGCACAGCCCAGGAGCTGATGACTCAGTAGCTGCTTTCTGCTTCTTGCATCATAACCAATTATTTGACATTGTAATTGGAAGTTAGCTGGAGGTTCATTACAGTTCTCAAGAGATGCTAGACTCATAACTAGTTCTTTCATGATCTCTATAGCACTTAAGGTGGTGAAGTAAATTTTTAGTGAGTTGGTCGACTTAATCAATTTTAGTGACTTAAAAATGCAGTTTTCCTATAGTATTATGTTGGTTGCTGCAGATACCTTTTCTGCTGTGCAAGCATTACAACCTTGGTATACAATCAGTAAAACAAAAAAGGTTTGAATTTACTAGTGGAATGCTGCAATTCTAAGTTTCAAACACTTAGTGTTGTAATTAGGCTGTATTCGTGATTTCTCAATTATTTCTTTCAAACAGTAGGCCAGCATCACCATGAGTATTTCTTCAAGACCATTATGGTCTGCTACAAATACATTCAATTTTAAACAAAATACAGTAAATGTTCTCTGATTCTGCCTACTGCCTGTGAGCCATTTATAGGCATACTGCGTATTGGGAATTGATGAGTTGGGCTGTAACTTCTATTCATTGGATCTTAACTTATACTTAGAGTGTAGATCACACACTTACTGTCTATAAATATTCATCTCCTTTCACAGTAAGTGTTATACTAAGAATGTTGTATAATGTATTTTACAGCATGTGACAATAGTCACTTTTAAGAAGACCAGCTTTTACAGAAATAAACCGAACATTAAAATTCTGTCCTGTTTAATTCTCAACATAGAAATAGTCAATAATGTGAAAATTCTGTGATCTTGTGGTCTCAAGAGGTATTTTGATTTATCATGTTCTGTTTTTGTTTCAGGGATTTTATCACTTAGTGACAGATTTACAGTTAATAAAGCTAGTCAGTTCATTAAGACATCGTTTGTCTAGCTTTAAGAATACTCAGTAGTACCTGTGTACCTCTGGTTTTTATCTTGAACATTTTTTTTCCATTACGTTGGTTTATTGTATGTGCGTTTAAAAACAAAGAGACACACCTATAGTAGGATGTTGAAGGAGGTTGACCTAAACTGGCTTTGCATGTTAGCATTAAAGATAAGTTTGTTAGTCTACATTCAGTAAAGCCAAGACTAACAGTGTGAACCAATGCTTTAAGAATCTGTATTCACAGAGCTATAAAAATGCAGTATTTTCTAAACAGTCAACAATATTGTTTAATATAACCAGAAGAGCTGCAAAATACTTTTTCCCTTAGGCTGCATATCCTAATCAAATCTTTTGTGTGTTTTGGTGCGTTTTCTGATTTCTTTCTGTTTTTTGTGTTTTGATGTGGTTTTATTTCTCTTGGCAAATAGTTATAGAAACCTAACTGGTACCACTGTGTCTGTATTATCATGTGCAGGAGCAACCTTAATACTGAAAAATTACTAATTCCTCCTTCTTCTCACCCCTAAAGAAAGAAACAAAGCAAAATTCTTGTATCTGTAGTTTCATACCAACTTAACTGTAGGCTTTGCTTATTTCCCACATGCGCTTCACTTGTTTATTTTCAGATATATCACATTGATTTCATCTTTTCCCCCTCCTAGGTTTAAAGAAAACCGTAAAGATGATATTTGGCTCGTAGATGTGAGTATACGAGAAGAATGGGAAGATATTCTAGTGGAAATCAAAACATAAAATGTACAGTGCTACACTCTGTAGTAAGGCTGCTTCATCATTTAGAAAATTCTTTGTACATGGTGCAGAAAAAATACATGACAGTAATTCTTCTGACAGGATGGATAAGTCTGTATTGTTCACAATGGACCAGGAATTAAACTGAGTACTGGATGTAGACAGGCTTTATCCTATATTGTTCAGCCCTTAAAAGAGTATAGCAGATTGCTTAACACTTACAGACAGGAGGTGATAGCCTCTGTTTGGAATTTTTACTGTTCCATTCTCTAGTTCTACCAGCTAATTTGTGTTCTAGGTATTTATCACTACAACATCAAATATATGAGATGCTTCTTTTACTTTTCTAACATTCGGAAAGATTCAGTTCTTCAGAGCAAGGAATTATTAAAAAAGATTGAGCTTGTTTGTGAATGAGGTAAAATTCTTCTTAGCTCACCCTAATATGAATTGTAATTCCCAAACTGAGTAATTCAGATTTCTGATTTTTGAGTGGGGACACCTGTATATGCTGCTTTAAAATTTATCAGTAGTGTGTAGGAAAAGAAAATCCAAGTTGTGACCTCATCTTGTTTTATCAAAGTGTTGATATCTTTTCTATTAATTTCACTGAGGTGTTGCAAGGCGTAGGCAGAAAGGTGAAATGAAGTCTCTCATCTCTGCTTGGCCCTGAGAAAACAGAATCAATTTTACAGTGTGCTTGCATAAAAGTAGTTGCTGAAGAATTGAAATCCAGAGATCAGCTCGGGAAGGTACATGGGTGTACATATATAGCCATTACTTAGAAAGAACAGGGTTTCCCTGTTGGCAAATTATTTCGTATTCCTGGATAGGTCAATTACATGATCTCTTAACTTTCAAAAAAAGAGAAAAATATTCCAAAATATTTTTTTTGTTTAAAAAAAAGTTACCACACAGTGTTTTTAAATAAGAAATGACACAGTAGTGCAGCAGTTGAAGGTTTTTAAACTTGTACTTTCATATTAAAAGTAGCACCAAATCATAAAAGCTGTTTGTCACTCCAGCTTTGTCATTAACTTGCAGGTTTTTTAAGACTTAAAGAACAACACAACTGGAAAATAAGCCTTGATAATTTTTATTAATGTTTATAAATATATAAAAAGTGAGTGCCAGGAGGATGGAGCCAGGCTCTTCTCAGTGATGTCCAATGATAGGATAAGGGGCAAAGGGTGCAAGCTGGAACGTAGGAGGTTCCATATAAATGTAAGGAGAAACTTTTTCATGGTGAGGATGACAGAGCACTGGCACAGACTGCCTGGGGAGGTTGTGGAGTCTCCTCCTCTGGAGACTTTCAAAACCTGCCTGGACGTGTTCCTGTGTGACCTGCTCTAGGTGGTCCTGCTCTGGCACAGGGGTTGGACTAGATGATCTTTCAAGGTCCCTTCCAACCTCTATCATTCTGTGATTCTGTGTAATGTATTTGAGGGCTAATCATAGAATCAATTTTTCTTAATTATTTCTCTTTATTAACCTATTTTTCTTGGGGTTTTTTTGGGGGGGTTTTGGGGTTTTTTTTGGGTTTTTTTTTTTGGTTTTTTGTTTTGTTTGGGTTTGTTGGGTTTTTTTTGTTGTTTGCTTAAATCAAATGTATTTTCTTCTCAGTTTTATGCACCTTGGTGTGGCCACTGCAAGAAACTGGAGCCTGTGTGGAATGAAGTGGGTATAGAAATGAGAAACATGGGCTCTCCAGTAAAAGTTGGGAAGATGGATGCAACTTCCTTTTCTAGTAAGTATGGTTTGGTTAGGGGTGATTTCATGGCAGCCTCTGCTTTGAAACTGTTACTAATTTTTTTCATTAAGCCATTCTTCTGTTGTATATCGTAGCAAATGTATGCAAACAGTCACTGGAGAACAGTTTTCTGATCTATTTGGTTTTATTCAGAAAGTGATAGTATGCTGTAATATGGGGGGTTTATCATGCTTGTTTCTGCTTGTGTAGGGATTTTTTTTTTTCCTGACAAAAGGAAGGTAAAAGCTTTTCAAAGATCTGCTTTTGATATGCCTCTTAGAGGTCTGTTACACAAGCATCTTTATGTGGTGTGTCTCTTAATAGCATCCAATTTTAGGTTCCTTGTTTTAGGTTGGACAAGAGCTTGTGTTCTTGCTGCTGTTCTTTTCAGGTAATCAGTCCTTAAGATGTTACACCAAAAGCCTGCTGAAATTGCTGAAATGATTGCATCAGTGTTGAGCCAATTTCTCCCCATGTTTCTCTAAATGTTTTTGTGAAGAACCAATTTCAGCTATTTTAACACTTCCTTTTTTGATGATGGTTTTCATATGTATTGACCTTTTCCGACAAAACCCAAAACTTTAGCTATTCAGGGAAGTGGTTTGAGTAGATGCGAGAGGATTGTTGCATGCTTAACAATATTTTTTTCATTTTAGCATGCTTGTTTGTTGTCATTTCACTGAAATCTATGTCAAACCAGGAGGATGTTTAAGAGGGAAGGCACAGGGAGCAGTGGGCTCAAGTGAGACCTGTATGATAATGTTTTTAGTTAATGCCTGTTAAACCTTGTTATTCAGGATGGTTATATTTGCATGAAATACTATGTGGAATACACTTTTTCAGTGATTTTTCTGTTCTTCTGTGCTTCATATAGTAGAGTTTGGTCTTTTGAGATCAAAATGTCGTCTCAAAACACCAATTTATTGTATGTAGCTTATTCTGTAAAACTGCATGAAATTGACCTTATGCTTCATCTTAAGGATACTTACCTTACTAAAGAAAGATAAGAGAATTAAAAGTTTCAAGACCATGCAACCAGGTAACTTCAAAACTGGGAATAGATTTGGTGGATCTCTAATGTTCCAGTTAGGTATATAAAATTCTGAACCATATAAATTGTATAAACTCTTACCCTGAAATATTTGCATCTGTCATCTTGATACTAAATTTTTGTATTTCATACTTAGAGTAGAATTGGCACTTTGGTTTTGTTCTAAAATTCACTGTAGTATATTTAAAATTCACTGAAGACTGCAGGGGTTCCTTTGTACCATGGAAATGTTTTCCTTCTCAGATTTGTTTTACCAATTTTATGAAGAATTGAGTCCAATAAATCTTCTGAGATAGTTTCATGCTTTCATTTTTGTGCTCCTCTATACAATGGGAGCAAGTTACAAGGTTTTAAACAGAAATGAGGTGGGAGAAAAAAAGTTCTGCAGTTCTGTTGCTTTTTATCCCTTTAGTAAGCAGCAGATAAGCAACTTGTTGCTTAGAAAGTGACTATTTCTGGTGAAGCTGATGACTGCAGACATTTATGTCTGCAGTATGTGCTTTAAAAAATGACTTTTTTTGTAACTACTACAGTTTGATTGTGCGCTTTTTTACCTGTTACTGTAGCATATGAGTAGTTAATTGTCTTTTGTATTTCCTTTAAGCATTAGTATTTACACCTCTACATCCATAATGCTTAATTCTTGCCTCTGATATTTTCTGGCAATTGTATGTGCATATTAAATGCCTCCTACCTTTTGGTGCAAACTGACCGAACATGTCTGTTTGGGGGATTCTCATGCCATTTAGCTTGTAGTACATGAATTGAGAGCCTATGATGGGACCCTGCAGTGCCTCTGAAAGAGGTCCAAAATTTAATGATGTAGCTTCATAAACAGCAGCTTCTTGCATTCAAGTAAAATAATTCATGTTTAACTAAGTGTAGATTTTTCATCTATTTATGTGACTTGAATAATAGACTATGTTTAAAGATTAAGGTAGGAGAGCAAGCAAGTCTTGGTTCACTTTGGCATTAACACGTTTCTTTCAGGTATTGCATCTGAATTTGGAGTGCGAGGCTATCCAACAATTAAACTGTAAGTTGATGCTTCCCATTGAATTTCTAAGTTACCTCTCCTACCACTGATTTTATAACAGTAAAAAAAAAAAAAAAAAAAAAATTCCCTCTTTGCTTAAAAATCCTAAACAAACAAAACACAAAAAAGCCCCAGAACAAAACCATCCAAACAAAAAATACTCCTTCATCTCATTTTGATGTTATCTGTGATTTCTATTAGACTGTTTCGCTTTGAAATTCAGTAATATCAAGCACCTTACTCAGAAACAGAATTCTTAGAGGTAGGTTAGCACATCTGGAATTCACTTGACTGGTGTTTTTTAGGCAACTTTGTAAAGATGTGTGTATATAAATATATATTTCAAATACATATTAATTTTAATAATTTTGATGCACAGATTGACTCCTTTAGAGTGATCTAGGCAGTAAGCACATACTTAACTCTTCCTGCTAACATTTTATGAGGTGCTGGTTGCATTTGCTGATAGAATACAAGGTCATGTAAAATAAAGACTTAATAATTTTAAGTAGTTTTTACTACTATTATACTGAGTTTGTTAGCAGGTGATTGTTCAAGCAAATACTATTAAAGATATATAATAAAACTCGTCAAGTTGGTTTTCACAAAAAGGCAGCAGAGATGTTTAGCTTTAATGATGAAAAACTTTATTATCATAAAGAGACATTGAAAATTTGATTTATTTAACTTCTTTTCCTATGAGTTTCCTAGACCTATATGAAAAAAGCCTGTTAGAAATAGTAGAACTTCCTTGAATATTCTCATAATGTGAGTGTGCTACGTCCCCTGTGAACAGTACAGTAAAGTAACCAGCACTTCATGGAAGCTTAATTTAATACATAAAATCAGAAGGTTTTGCAGGTCATATGACAGTTTTCAATTAAAAAAAAAAAAAAAACCACTAAAGGATTTTACATGTTTGTCTTTTACAAGGACTTATCCCTAAGAGCTATAAGTTCAGAATGTTGGGGGTTTGCTTTGGGTGTGGGTTTTGTGGTCATAAGCAAATGTTCCAAATGATCTGGGTGTTTACAAAGTAAATGACTGCTGTGCACTTGGAGGGGAAAGGAAAAAAAAAAAAGATAATGGTAAATGTTAATTATTTTACAAGTCAGTAAGTCAGATATTGTGTAAATAAGTTTTTACTCCATAGTTGTGTTGTATTGCATTATTGAGTTTTATAATTTGCTGACCACTTTTTTCATCTGACTATTTGAAAAATTACCTTGCATATTGCTTGCTAAAAGGTGAGTGTAATAAACAGGTGAAGATTGAGTAGTTCTACATGTGCAGATATATTTAGATATATTTTAGTTGATTTAAGTTCTGCCCTTTTTTTGTCTTTCCTGTTTGTCTAGATTAAAAGGTGACTTGGCATACAACTATAGAGGACCTAGAACCAAAGATGATATAATTGAATTTGCTAATAGAGTGGCAGGGTAAGTATGCTCTTCTGTGAGACTGGTTCTGGTGTCTTAGAGCTTCTGCAGGATTTTGAGGTGGGTCAGAAAAGGAAACTATTTAAAAAAGAGCAAGACACTGACATCATTAAAACCTGTATGTACTGTACCTCTGTTTGCATGTGAGATTGGAGGTGTCACAGAGAAAGCAACTGACTAGTCGCAATCCCTTCTTTACAGTGCAATAACTAAAGGTTTTTCCAAGTAGTGGAAACTATGAGCAAATGAAACACATGGAAGACATGAGTTCTTGCATGAGCCAGAATACCGACCTAAGTGTCGACTGGTAGTCATCAGCAGAAGGCAGAATCTGTTTAATACTCAAAAATTATCTTAGAAATATCAGTTTAATACATGATTAGGAATGTGAATATTTGTAGCAATTGGGAACATAAGGAAATTGCTTTTACAAACTTGATCATAACAGTGTCTGTTGGCTTTTTCTTCTGTGCTTGTGGCCTCAAAATGTTACAGACAATAGTCTTTGGGGAGAAAAAAGAATCACATTTCTTTCCTTCGTTCTTAAATATAATTAAGAAGCATGCATATACGTACATAGTATTAATTATTGTTCAGAATTCTGTTGTTTAGGAATATCTGTGAACTACAATAATATACCAGAATTTCGTAAGATTATTTATTTATAAGACTATATTTGCTAATTGCTGTGCTTATATTTAGTATTTTATCTCTTAAATGACTGAAACTGTATTATGGCCTCTCACTATATAAAGAGGGCTTATAAGAAAGATAGAGACCTTTTATCATGACTTGTAGTGGCAGTGCAAGGGGCAAGCATTTTAAGATCAGACTGGATGAGGCTTTGAGCAACCTGAGGTGTCCCTACCCATGGTGGGTGGTTGGAACTAGATGATCTTTAAGGTCCCTTCCAACCCAAGCCATTCTGTGATTCTATGATTGAGTTCAAAGAGGATATAGTCAGATTGGACATGAGGAAGACATTTTTTGATATAAGGGTGGTGAGGCTCTAGAACAGGTTGCCCAGAGAGGTTGTGGATGTCCCATCCCTGGACTTGTTCAAGGACAGGGCTCTCAGCAACCTGATCTAGTTACAGATGTCTTTGTCCACAGTAGAGGTGCTGGACTAGATGATCTTTAAGATCCCTTTCAGCCTAAACTATTCTGTGGCCAGTAAATGGCATGCTTGTTTACATCATAGCAGAATTTTGTACTAAGATATTAATTTCAAATTTTTTAATGTAAGTCTGCTATTTGAGAAACATAAGTGTATTGCAGGGGGAAGGGATTTTGGATTTTTTTGATTTATTTGAAACTGAAGTAATAAACTGAACAATTAATTGTATTTCCAATGGGGAGTTTAGTTTTAAAAATAAACCAAAAACAAACCACAAAAAGCTGTGTGTCATTTTCTTGTGGATTTTTATATGTTTGTGTTTTGCAGCTTGCAGAAACTGAGATTTTTTTTTTTTAATTTTTTTTTCTTCTTTCTCTTTTTCCCCTCCTCCCAGACCTCTTATCAGGCCTCTTCCTAGCCAGCATTTGTTCGAGCATGTGAAAAAGAGACATCGTGTGTTATTTGTATATGTTGGTGGTGAATCTCCTTTAAAGGTTTGAAGCTTGATTAAATAAAGTTACTTCTTTTGGCTATTCACAGATGTAATTTAAAACATGCACTTCAGTCTTTCAGAAGGTGCTTGTGATAAATTCTCATTATTTTTTTTAGTTTATTGAAGTGTTTTTACAATCTTGTGTCACAACTATATTTTCTAATAATTCTTTGAAGATATGGCACAAAACCTCATAAATTAAAAAGTACTGTTTGTATTTTTGCAGGAAAAATACATTGAAGTTGCTTCAGAACTAATAGTTTATACATACTTTTTTTCTGCCTCAGAAGATGTGCTGCCTGAGGTAAGCTGTTCCCATTCCTAGTATTTCCACAGAAATGGTATAGTTCTCATGTATGTAATTTTGCAATTTTGGTGGCACAGAGATGGCTCCTTAAAATGTATTTGGTTTTGATAAATTTCAAGCTAACTACACTGAAACTTTAATTTTTGAGTCTATATGGGGAAAGAATATAAACCATATTAGAATACAAAGTATATGAAGAATACAAAGTCATATTAATAAAATTAAAGAGAAGATATGCAGAACTCAACGTGGACTGTACAGCCTGCTCGAGAAGGTAGATGCTTCTTCCAGTTTTAGCCAATACACAGCTCTCGGTACTCCTGACACCCTGTTCACTAACCACTTTAGTAACTAGTTTGGTGACATGAAGTACCACTGGTTGTATAAATAATCAGAGAAGGAAGTGAAAAGGCAAGTTATTTTCACTGTGTGTAATACAGCTGATCAAAACATTGGTCTGCCTGGGGATCAACCGATCCAGTCTGCTGGCTCTTTGGAGGATTCTGTAACAAGGAAAGTATTACAGTTAGTCACAAGGGTGGAAAAAATTGTTACCACTGTTGTTAGTCTAACCAGTGTTGTTTACGTGTTGAAGCAAAATCAAGAGGCTTTTTCATTTGTTATCTACAAGTGGAACCTAAGACTACTCCATGCCTGCTAATGCATGACATTGAAATTAGTTTGAGATTAGCAGGGTGACGACTAGCATGATTTATCTGGTTTAGCCACCAGCATTTTTCAACATCATAAGCAGAACTGGCCTCATTACAAACAGTACACTGTTAGATTTCCAGAAGCCTTGTATCAACAGCTACCTCAATGTGAATATTGCTAGTTGTACTTTGGCCCCAGCTAAGCAAGAAAAGTACTGTTCACTTGTGCAGTAGAAAGCGTACAAGGCTTGAACTCTGAGATCCTGTGATCACAGTGATATAAGCAGTGAGCAGTTTTTCTCACCAAATGTAATTTCCCACAAATGTTATTTAAACTGAAGCAGTGATAGCATGCAGTATTCTACGGAGAGAAGCAAAAATGCTATGAAATCACTGGTTGCTAGTTGTAATGAGGCTTTGCCTGACACTATTTGCTGTTTTGGCTTTGTTTTGTCACCTCAGGTAATCTTGTTCCAAGCTTTGAGCGTATTTTACAAGCCATAAGATGTTCATAGACTGATTTGCCCTTTAGAGTTGCTAAACTATGTTTTGGGCAAAAATGAGAATAAAGCATCATATAGAATGACCTTCTTTTTTGTTCATTTGAGCTGTTACATTATAAACCTACTGCTTTTACATTTATTTCCAAGAAAGATAATACAGAATGGTTACAGAAGATGTGTCATATGGAAGAGCCCTCATGATATTATTGTTCTTGTGTTTCCCGAACATATCAGTAAATCAGACAATTTTCAGTCAACATCTTCAAAAATAAGCCCCCTCTGCTCTGCCGTAGTGAGACCACATCTGCAGTATTGTGTCCAGTTCTGGGCTTCCCAGTTCAAGAGGAACAGGGAAATACTAGAGAGTGTCCAATGGAGGACTACGTGAATGATTAAGAGACTGGAACCTCTCTCTTGTGAGGAAAGACTGAGAGTCCTGCAGCTGTTTAGTCTCCTTAGGACTCCTTGGCTCTTTAGGAGAAGACTGGGAGGGGATCTTATTAATGTTTACAAATATCTGAAAGGTGGGTGTCGAGTCTAAGGGGCCAGTCTCTTCTGTGGTGCCCTGTGATAGGACAAGGGGCAACAGTCACAAACTGGAACACAGGAAGTTCCACCTCAGCACGAGGAAAAACTTCTTTACTGAGGAGATGACAGCACTGGAACAGGCTGCCCAGAGAGGCTGTGGACTTCCCTCTAAAGACTTTTAAAACCCACCTGGACATGTTCCTGTGTGCCCTGCCCTAGGTGATCCTGCTCTGGTAGGGGGGTTGGACTTGATCTCCAGAGGTCCTTTCCAACCTCTACCATTCTATAATACAGTTACTACTTAAAATTCTAGTAGCATTTGTGGTTAACTTAGAGTGGTTACAAGCAGTAAGGAGTAGATGCAGTGTTTCTGCAATGGCAGTTTACAGAAAACATGAGCTGAATAAGGTTCTTTTAAGTTCTGGGGAAAAGTTTCTACATCTTGTAATTATTTTTATTTATTTTATTTTATTTTATGTTGCTGACCATCCTAAGTACCGTATTTAGGGTGGTGATGCAGACATTGATTGTTCTGTTTGCCTCAGTTAGGTCTATTTGCAGCCCAGTCTGCTGAAGGTGTGTCTTTATATTCTGGGAGCCACAGGCAATAGCCCAGATTTAGTGGGCCATGTTCTCAGTGTTACTATTTTACTCTACAATGTTGACTGTCCATTTAATAGAAGTAATGGTATGACAGGTACGCTGACAACAGCACAAATTGGAAACAGAGAATGTGATTGATAAAACTCTCAAGTTATGACCTCCTGTCTAAAGTTCATGTCCAACCAATAAAATATTCTTCATGCTACTGCAGATACTAATAAAAATCCTGCTTCATTTACACTTTGTGAGACCTACCTCTCAAAAATAAGTTTCTTGTGTTACATTTTAATATGTGGAAACTGATTAAATGTATTTTAGTAAACGTAGACAGGAAACTTTTAAATGTACTTTTGAGATTTTTCCCCGTGGGCTGCAGTTCCATATTTTCAGATTTTTTTGTTTGTTTGTTTCGGTTTGTTTGTGTAAAAATCTTTTAAACTTCCATGGATTAATTGAAACCCACCTCTTTCAGTATGTGACGTTGCCTGAATTGCCTGCTGTTGTGGTCTTCAAAGATGGAACTTACTTTGTTTATGATGGTAAGTAAAAGTGGACATTACCTTAAGACAAGATATTTAAATTTTGTATGGAGAAACTGGAACAGTTGGGATTTTTTTGAAGGTTGTGTTGGGGTGCTGGGAAATCCCCCAGTTTTATGGTAAATAACAGCTTCTTTATGAAGAAGAGAAAAAAACAGATTAATTCTTATGGAACAAAATATATTTAAGACAGAATTGGTTTTAGCAATACTGAAGTAGTGGTGATGGTGTTTGCTTTCTGAAATTGGTAAGATGTAGCTTCTAATACTTTTTTTTAAATTTTTTTTTCCCTAGAGTATGAAGATGGTGATTTGTCATCCTGGATAAACAGGGAAAGATTTCAAGGTTATCTTCATGTAGATGGCTTTACTCTGTATGAACTTGGAGATACAGGTGAGATGCTTCTACCATTAAACTGTCATCTCTTGTACTTAACACTAAGAAAAATTGAAAAGTGCTAAGAATGTATTTTTTTAAACCTCAAAAATCAGAGTTGATAGAGCAAATCTTTCTTTTTTATGTTGCCGACACCTGTTCCATTGGCTAGAGGCTTCATCCAAAGCCTACACTAGTCCTTTCCTTGCAACATAAAAATTAGTACATCTAATTCTACAATAGTCAAAAAAAATCAGTAGGACTTTTAATATGAGATCAGCATAGTTTTGCATAAATTACATATTAACTATTGGAATACCTACAGGGAATTTTGTGACTGGATTTAGAAGTAGCAGATATGGATGGATTTAGATATGCATTGCATCTAATGGATTCATATATTTTTAAAGTAGATCTGATAAGGAAGGGAGGAGAGCATGTACCAAAATAGACCTGTCCTGGGATACTTCAGCTTTTCTCCAGTAAATTTTTTTGCAAACCAAAGGAAAACTTTGCAGCCAAGTAACTTCTGAAATAGGCAAGTGACTTGTACTGCTCTTAAGGAATATACGTAGTGTGAAGCAGCAGAAGAAATGCTGTACATTTTGATTTTACCAGGCCAAGATACCTTATAATCTACATTCCGTTTCCAAGGAAAGAGGTTTTTATTCAATACAACGTTGAATTCTTTCAGGTTTTAAAGATTATGAAGTGTCTAGGTTCTCACATGTTTGTGAAACTAGTATTGTTGCACCAACATTTTAAAAGGTTATTTAAAGAAGGCCTGTTACAAACTTTTTAAATGCAGCATATTTCTTCCTGCTACATTTTTTGTCTAAGAATTCCTCAAATTACAAAAAAAAAAAGTTTATTAAACAATGGGGAAAACATCATTTAAGAGTGTTATCTATAAGTACACAGTGCCTGGAATTTATCTACCTCTTTCCCAGTTGCGGAAGTAGTTATCTCCTAGCTCATTCACTGGGTAGCGTCTTGGGGTGTGGAAAGAAATGGGGAAAAGTGAAAATTCAAGTTCAGAAGAATCATGGCAGGGGGAAGCTATAGCTATTTCACTATAAAACCTGTGAATGAATCATTGTTCTTGCCCTCAAAACTCCTCAGTATCACAGAATCACAAAATAATTGTGCTTGGAAAGGACCTCCTAGATCACGGAGTCCAACCATACCTACAAGAACAAAGAACACCTAAATACCTGACCACTAAAAGGAAAAAAAAACCCAACCAAAAATCCTTTTACCTTTGTAGCTCTGTCTTTTTTTGCTTAGCACGTATAGAGATGGGATACAAGGAAAATTTGTATGAAGAGACAGCAGAACCTTTTAGCTGGTCTTATTATCTGTGATCCCAGTAGTTTTGTTTGTAAAATATTCCTTTGCCTTTTTTACTTTTTGTGTCCATATCCTATACAATTATTGTTTCTCGCAATAAAACAGAAGGCAAATTTGGAGGAAAGGACACATTCTCATGGACATTGCTTTCAAAGAGTCTTCTTGGAGCTAATTATAGTTTAGTCAGTGAGGCCATGCAACACTAGGAAGCAAATTCAGTCTTGATGTGTGGGAATGCAGTTTCATTGCCTTTGATATATATAGGAGCTCTGCTGAGTTTATTGCCCATCTTTTTATCCAGAAAGACCATAGAGATGTCTTCCTAGCCTGGTGCAGTCCTTGGACTATTATCTGTTACTAATCTTCCCTGTAGGTGGAGGTGAAGTGGTGACTGGTAGCACAAAAGCAATTAACTTTAGGGCTTTGGGATGGGTGGTGAGAGATTCTGGGGCACAGATGATCTTTTCTAGTTGCAGGCAGTAACATTGATATGAACAGTTGAATCCATTCTATTAATACATGGCTCCATGGCTGGTGTCATCATCACAAATTTGGTTTTTTTGACGATGGTATAGCCTACACAGCACCAGGCTTGCTGGCATCAAATGGGAGATACCTTTCTCAAAGGAGAAGAGGGTCATCACTCAGAAGATTGCAGGGCTGATCGACAGGGCTTTAAACTGTATGTGGAGGGCGAGGAGGATAATAATATCAGGCTTGTCTGTGAAAAGCTGTGAGATGCACACCAGGGTTAGAGGGATGGAGAGCTAGAAAGGGCCGTTTCAATATGTTGCCCTGAGGCACGCTGGAGACACAGAAGCACAGCCAAAATCTCACAGAGATGAGCCAGGGGCTATTGTGATAGTAGAAGCCAACAGGGAAATACTCATTAAAGACCTTAAGGGAATTAAGGCATGCTTCTCTAAGAAAGTTTTATGGCCGGCTGCCCAACTGAAGTGCCTCTACACAAACACACACAGCATGGACAACAAACAGGAGGAGTTGGAAGCTACTCTGCATCTGGAAGGCTATGACATAGCAGCCATTACTGAAATCTGGTGGGATAAATCCTATGACTGGAGTGTGGATATCGATGGCTACAAGCTGTTCAGAAATGACAGGAGAGGAAGGGGGGTGGAGGTGTTGTCCTCTATGTTAAGAAATGGATACAGTGTAAAGAGATGTCCCTAAAGAATATCCATGAGCAAGTCAAAAGCTTATGGGTAGAAATTAGAGACTGAGACAACAAGGGGAACCTTGTGGTTGGTGTGTACTGCAGGTTGCCCGATCAAGGGCAGCCTACTGAGGAAGCATTCTTACTCCAGGTAGAGGAGTCATCGTGCTCATGGGCTCTTGACCTGCTGGGGCACTTCAACCACCATAACATCTGCTGGAAAAGTAGCACAGCAAGCTGTAGGCAGTCCAGGAGGCTCCTGGAGTGCCTTGAGTGTAATTTCTTAGGACAACAAATAGACACCCTTACCTGAGGGGCTGCAATAGTGGATCTGTTGGTCACCAATGCAGGTGAGCTCATCAGGGATGTCAAGATTGAAGGCAGCCTGGGCTGCTGTCCTGGTTTGAGTGAGAACAGAACTAATTCTGTTCAGTAATTTTACTTTTCAGCTCAGTTCTTCTAACTAACT